>JANRGW010151894.1:0-96946 GCA_024733675.1 Psilopsiagon aymara
CAGCACCACGGCCGGCGGCGGGCGGGTCCCTGCGCCCGGGCGCTGCGCCGCGGCACAGCGCAGATCCAGGGCGGGAGCCGGGGCTCCGATCGCCCCCCCGAGGGTAACGCGGGGGCGATAGGGCCCAGCTGCAGCCCTCGGCTGAGACCTCAACGCTCCCCCCGGAGAGCAGCTCCCGGGCCGGGGTCTGCCGGGCCCTGCCTGCTCCAACTGGGCATGGCTATCTCATTCTGCAGCAGAAAGAGGCTGATCCCTGCTTCTGACTTTAGGTTCCACGTGGTTTTGTGCTGGAAAGCAAATTAACCTGAGAGGGGTTTCTGAATTTGAGCCAAGAACAAAAGGCAAAGTGCCCAAATATTGAAAATGTTCCCGCACCCGAAACTAGCAAACCCGTTTCTGAATGTCTAGAACCATCCATCAGCACTTAAAGAACACAGAGAAAATGGTCTTTTTCCCCCTTAGTTAACAGAAAATATTATCTAAGACCTATCTTCAGTAAAATATTCACTGTGCACTCTCCTCAAAACAAAATTCCTGTACAAAGAATTACATCACAAGAAAACTGAGCACCTCTGCAAGCTGTAGATCCCATTGGCAATTCAGATAGAACTCTCCTTTGGGCTAATGAAGATCAGAGCTCCATTTGCCTCTGACATACATCTCCATCAACTTTAGCAATTCCATTTTTGGCTGAGACTGTTTCATACTCCACTATTGCAAAATGATCTGCCCAACACCTAAATAAACCCAGCTCCCAGCACACTGGTTCATCACTTCAGGTTGGTTCCAGAGGAGGAAGCAGCTGCCTTTAGAACTGAGCAGAGGATCTAACAGCCTCCCACAACACCACAAATACTTGTTACACTTATATTCAGGCAAGAGTTTTTCCATCAAAGACAGAGAATTTTAAGTTTCTGTCAAAAAGAGGAACCCCCCCCTCTCCCCCCCGGATCCCAGTTTTCTGTGATATATATTTAAAATGTACTCACAGCAGGCCAGAAGCAACACTGAAAGGAAATGCTGCTGCTGCTACTGAGAGAAGGAACTTCCAACACTGAAGGAACAGTTTACCTAAAGGACTGGATTTCTCTTTCTCCTATAAAGTCCAACACTGACATTTGGCAACTTTCATGCCTTTGTGCAGAACAAAGCAAAGAATCGTGCAGAGCAGATTAAGAATGAAGAAGGGCTGAGAAACCTGGGTAGGAAAATATTCCTGTCACACAAACCACTCTCATGTCATGCACGCATAAAGGATAAATATTTCAGATACAACCACCTGATCTTCCTTCACAAAGCATCGCCCAGAATGCAGAATCTACCTGTCCTTCCCTAGCATGTAGCACTTGTTCTGCCTTCCACCACCCCAGAGTTTCTCCTGTGCTCCAACCTTTGACTCAAATGAGGAATGCTGCTATATGACTTCTTTAAAGACTCTTCTGCAGAGCTCAGAGCTGCTGCGCAGCTCCAGCA
This sequence comes from Psilopsiagon aymara, assembly GCA_024733675.1. Lineage (NCBI taxonomy): Eukaryota > Metazoa > Chordata > Aves > Psittaciformes > Psittacidae > Psilopsiagon > Psilopsiagon aymara. The sequence continues at coordinate 1,474 of JANRGW010151894.1, forward strand.
GCACAGCAGGAACTGAATTGCCAGCAGAGGGGGAGAGACAGAGAGACACTGTGATTTGCTCTAACATCCACTGAACTCACTGGAAGGATTCTCACTGACCATGTCAATAAAACGAAGGAAAAACCTCCCACTAAAAATGTTTGCATGGTATTTTCTCCAGTTCACGTTTTCTAGGTCCTATCCAGAACACCAGTTTTCCTTGCTCTTTAGAGTAAAGAGCGTTCATCACTGGTTTTGTGCAATCAGAAAAAGCTCTGGGAAATGCCAGGTCCCATGTGGACTCACAAATAACGACTAAGATGAAAAAACCATCCTCCTTGACCAGAATGAAAAGGCTCTAAGCAGCTTTAAGCAGAGAATGCCGTATGCCAACCCCTCATGCCCCTAATAAACCTGCAGTCGATTGTGTGCTCTAAGTCCTTAAGCACATTGTAGAAACGGGGCAAATCCTCTTTTGGAATTTACTGGCTTAAAAAAAAGAAAAGCAACATAATTCCATTTATTTTAACATCATTAGATTTTGAAAAAGAAACCCTGATTATATCATGGGATAATGTTACTGTTATTTCGATGCTTACTGCTGCATTTTAACACTTGACACTGCACATGGCTGCAGCCAGTGAGGCTTTTTGCAGTGGAGTTACACAGGAGATAAGAAGCACATTCAGACTGGAGTGAGGGACAAAAAGCTGTCACTGCTTTGCACTTTTTTATCCCCAAAAACTCTAATCTATTTTTTGTTAGAACAATGCCACTGAGCCGGGGTGGGGCAGTGGTGCTGGAAAATGGTGTTTTTCTGCTTTCTGTTTGCACATCTCTGAAGCATGATGAGGTGGTACCCCACCTACCCTAGCCTATCATCCTATCCTATCCTATCCTATCCTATCCTATCCTATCCTATCCTATCCTATCCTATCCTATCCTATCCTTCAGTATCATTAGAATGCTTTGGAAGTGGCTTCTAGCATTGCACTAAAAAAACACCCCAACAAAACAGCCAAGCAAAACCCCCAAACTAACATGCAACCAAGCAATGACCCAAACTCCTACAAGGCTCAAGTCCTCTCAGGCTGGGATTCTTGGTGCTGGCTCTGTCACAGCAGCAGAATCAAAAGTGAATTCAGGCACAAGAAGCTTGCCTGCTTTTAATAGAGGTAATACAGAATTTAGCCATTTCTCATTTCCCACCTTCTCATCTGGTAAAGCCTCAGGTAAGTTCCTTATCCACTTTTTCATTAACCACTTCAGCTAGGCAGCTACATTGGCCTAATCAATTAGACAAAAGACAGTGATAAAGAGCTCCCCTACTTCCTTTCTGATGTGATTGCTTTCACCAACAGCCAAAATGTCCTTTAGTCCTATAAGAATTCCAGTTCTCACTGGTCCATTGGCTCCTTGGCTCTTTGTCAAGCCCTTCATCTTCAAAGCACTCCATCCCCTTTTGATGCCAGCGTCTGTATTTGCATTTCGTAGCACCCAGAACAAGCCAGGCGAATATGTTTAAAGTCCAACATATGCTTTGTAGAATTGCCAGACTGGGAAAAAAATGCTCAGGAAACAGAAATCCAGGGACCCTCAACAAACATTAAACTGACAAAAGAGAAGGCAAATTCATCCTCTGCTGACCTAGGTCACCTATGAGCAGACACAATGTTCTTTATCAACTTGCCAATTCTCCCATTCCCTTAGAGAACAGGTTTGTGTTTTCTTTGCTTGCTTATCTCTTCATCTTTGAGCAAATTGCTAAAATCAGAATTTGGCCATTATAGGAACAGGCTCACAACCAACTTCCCACTTACTTCATAGCCAAGGTGTCAGTCTCCTGAAATTCGTGCCACTCCTCATTTACCTTTTCCATCTTATGATTCAGATTCCCGTAGTCACTTGGGCCTGTGTTCTGACATCCTTCCAATACATACCGCCAGTACTCCCATTCATTTCAGTATTCTCCAGTGGGAGTGGAATGACAAATCTAGCTGTTAGCGATAGATGGTTTGGAAATACCTGGTAGCCACATCATCGTCATCCCTCTCTTAGGGTGCCAATGATCTTTAGAGCTAAATAAACAGCTGGATTGGATCAAAATACGGAATAGCAGAGTTGTTTTTCCTAATCTAATCGGCTTACAAGAATCAGAGATGAGTGAACTGCTCCAAAACAGCTATTTATAGTTCCTTTTCAGGAACTATGAAGATGGTGTGTTTTCACAGCACTTAGTGATCATGCCACTTTCATATTTCATAATATGCCTGCAATCCTTTGCTCACAGATTCCTAAGTATTTAGAGGGCAAATACTCTGATTGCCAATACAGCTCTAGGATAATGTAAAGGAACTGTTTTACTTTGAGGGCAGCACATACCATATTGCAAATGCTGCTGTAATATAAATCAAAACACAAACTGTGAGGCTGCAGTACCTTTAGAAATCTCCTTGACAATGGCACTTAATATTGGACATGCTCATCCTCAGAGGGCAGCACAGCCACAGAAGTACAGGGAAGAGATGGCACCAGGGTCCTCCCAAAGAACATACTAGAGCTGAGACATTGTCTGCTTAGATGGACATCACACCTGACTTACAGTTCTACTCATGGAGTAAAATGGTATTCTGAGCAGCTGGAAACAGGAAAAATTCGGTTCTTCTTTTACTTTGCTTGTAAACCCCATTTCTATTAAAATATTATTACTTCTAAACCCATGTAATATATATAAAATATATTATAATTTATAAAACATACACCACAATGAACAGCTACTTTTTGAATGTTTGTAAGTACTTGCTTTATCTTCTATTCTTGATCTTCACTCAAATTGCCTTTGATACATGTTTTAGCTAAAGTTTTATTATCTTGTTTTCCATGTAAATTTATTTACAGCAAATACAAAAGACTTGAGTAAGTGAATCCTTCTCCCTGCAAGACAATTTCAAGCCATCAGACACAGATATTTAACATTATGTTGAAGCAATGTTAAAACAAGTATTCACACCGTATTAGTAACCAGAATAATGGTCAGACAAGTGTCCTCGTTATTTTGTACTATGCTGATGGGTGCCTGCCTCGCCATGAAGCTTTCTTCTAGAATTCACTGCTTACCCGAGAGCAGAGAAAATAATCAAGGATGAAGGCTGAATGCAAAACAAATGGCACAGCTGGTTTGTGTGAGCTTTGTGAAAGGACTGAAGTAAATTCAGATCTTCATAGTGCAGTCACGCCTCTCCACAGGGAGAAGAAGAGGCAGACCTTTTCAGACTTGAGCAGGACAGAAAACAATCAGGAGGAAGACAATAGTTACAAAGTTAAGGCTGTTGGTACTAGGGGAAAAGCAATGGAAACCAGTGTATTCGTGTGTGTGTGTGTGTGTGTGTGTGTGTGTGTATATCGGTATGTGAATGAAGATATTCACCGAGCACACACTTACACTACGTACAGAGATACTTTCTCAGTTTGCATCAAATTAGGATGAAATCAGCTGGATGTATCTAGTGATTAAGTTTTAAGAAGACACAATAAAACAATGCTTGCTATTGACAGGTTGTTCTGCCCTAACAGAAATGCAGAACACAGAAAAATGTAACTGCTTTCCCATGTATAGGTATGAAAACAAAACAAAAGGTACTTTACCTTTGCTCATGCCTCCATGAGGAAGTTATTTCAAGGGTCCTTTGTTTCTTGTGTGCCAGCAGCTGTGCAACTGTAAAGAAAAACAGGAGCTGGGTTAATAATAAAGAAAGGTACAAGCTGTAGACTCCAAAGACTCGAGTTAAACATTTACTCCAGTTTGTTCTTGTGAGCAAACTCAGAGGGTCTGCTTTGCTCACTGCTGGAATCTTAAGAAACGGGTGACAGCCAATGTGCTCCTCACACAGGCACTTCCCTGTCTGCAGCTCAGACACCCGCAGCAGAAAGCTGAACTCACCTGTGCACATGTAGGCTGGGATTTAAAAAACAAGCAGCAGGAAATTCTCCCATGTAAGAAAAGCCCTTCACAATGGCGTTTCAAATATTGACACATGGGATTAGAATTGGAATTACCCACAGTTTTAGAATAAACAGGTTCAAGTTTATACTTACATTCTATTTTATTTACTCAGAGGGCTTTTTCTTTTTCCCTACAGAAGATCTTTTGTTTCTGCATTAGCATGAGGCTAAGGTAAAGACTTCAAGCCTACACAGAAGTGCAACCTCCTTTTCTATGGAACCACAGGCAGCATTACATGTCAGTTCCCGCTGGGCAGATACCTGGAAAAAGGTGAGGGTGGAGTGCAGCCTCTGTCCCTGCTCAAAAGCTCAGGACCTTCCAGAAAGTGTATTAGCTAATGCCTGTCACTTTTCTCAACAGTATGTTCAGGCTGTTCATTTAGGCACTCAAAGATTAATCGGGCACTTAAAGACGAAGTTGGGCCACCCGAATATGCTTCTGTACGGTGGAAGGTCATCCCTGCACAGGTACCCAACACATTTCTGTACCTCATCTATGAAACGAACCCATGACAGAAAACCAAACTGAAAGCAAACCATAGGGACTATACAGAGGAGTAAGTTGGTGAGAGGTGGAGTGAGGTTTCTCCAGCTCACACACCCAGCCATCAACAGGAGTCAGTTATGCAAACTCATGTTAATCTTGGGGTTGCTGCATCAATCATTATCTTGTGTGTGGAGACAAGGTGGCAGCCTCATTTCTTTTAATGACAGCTCTGTTCTCCAGAAGTGTACTCCAGTGGCCGAGCTACCAGGCTATGACTCAGAGGAGATGAGTATAATTCCCAGCTCAGCTGCTAAGCAGCTATAAACTTAGGGCAAAATGCCCTTTGTCTGTCTGGTCTATTTAGACTACGGGCCCTTTGAGGTAAGACCAGGCTCTGACTGGATATTTGCACAGCACCTAATACAATGGAAATCCAGCCTCAGTTTGGTAGTTCTGTAATACAAATTAATAACAATAACTAGACTTGACTGCTTGACAAAAAGCAAATAGTTTGGAAAAAACTGTCTTAAATCTTTCTATCCCACTTACCCAGACCAAAAAAATCTACAAATGTTATTTCTTTTGGCAGCTGAAACCTAATCCTACCTTGGTTAGCATAACAGAGAGAACAGGAAGCGCTGTGAAGGAATGTTTCATTCCCTAGGACGTCTTTGATCCCCCTTCCCTCCCTTTTCCTATCAGGTAATTTTCAAATCTTGATGTTTCCAGTTAGTCTACGTATCTTCTTGTTTTGTCTACTTCAGTCAAGCCTTATTTAACTTCCATTTCATGGATGAAAAACTGGTCTGCATTTAGACTTTGCTGTTGTGTAAGCCGGAATCTGAGAACTTCAGAATCCCAAAAGGGAATACAGATAAAATTCACAGCCCTTGCTGGTGGAAACCCAATCATTGCTGTGCTTTAACACAGGCAAGGTGCGTTCATACATTACATAAATGCTAAACAAATCATTTAATCATTTTCTGGTGCAGCCACCACTTTTTGTCACTCAGAGTTAGTGTCTCTGTTCAACTTTCCAACATATGGAGGACATTTTTTCACCATTATACATCTTGATTTATGCTCATCTCAAATGTGCAAAGCTCAAAACAAATTTATGTCTGTTTAATATTCTGGGCTCTGAAGGAATGTGTTGACCCTTATTTCAGTCCCACATGGAATGCAAGGCTGCATCTCATGTGGGCAAGCTTTTGACGATAAAACAAGTAATAATTAAAATATGCATGACCCTCAAAGGACTTAATTACCACACACTGCAGAGTGCAGCCTCATGACTGTAGCAAAGACAAGTCTGTAGCACTACAAAGCAGGAGTTGACAACACATGCAAGATAAAAATGAAAACAAGATCATCTTGGAGGAGATAACACAACAGCCCTTTTGCCTGCAGATGAATGGTCCTGTCATACAAGCTGGAGCTCCAGCAGCATGTGCAAAGCACACCACTTGGAACTGAAGCAGCTGCATATGTACTGGCTCTTTTGCCTCGGCTCTTCTTGCTTTGAACCAATCACCGTTTGCTCTGCCTGATGATTGCAGCAAGCTGCATTTCTCTTTAGCCTTGATCTCTTCAGATGGTTCTTCTTTTCCTACTTACTATCTTCTTCCTTCCAATTCCCTCTGGCATCATCTGCACCTTCAAGTCAGCAGTCAAAAGTTCCTTACAAGGCAAGAGGGGTGAAGGCAATAGCTGCTGTAGAAATTACCCTGGCTGATCAAGTACTTCCATGACTCTCTTGCAGCTGCTCCTGGTCAAACACACTCAACAGTGGCAGTGACAGGGTTAGCTACAGCAATGACAAAGCATCATGCATCTGATGGAAGATGTTACTTGCCATCTGCTTTTAGGTAGGCTCAAAATATATCTCTTCCCTAGGAGGGATTGAGCTCTTGATGACAAAATACCTTACAATCCCACAACTCCATGAATCCCACCCGGTAATAAGAATACTTAGTCCTATTTCATGGCTAGGAAACTGGGGTGCAGAAACAACAAATTACTTCACCAATTCCTTGATTTGCAAAGCAGTCTATAACTGGAAGCTACTGGAACATATACCAACTTTTTTACATGATTATTACTACTGGCTACAGCACTATTAAGCCTGAAAGACGCCAACAGAACTGAAGTTAGACTCTCAAGTCTCTCTTCTCCTCCTTCTCCTTTTTCTCCATTACCCAAAGATGGCCAACATTGCTCCTTCCTTCTCTACTCTGAGTTACAGTAACAGCTACAAAAAGTAACTGGAAGGTAAAGTAGATACATAACTTCCCTCCTTTTTATGGCTTGAACTTGTGAAAATCCAGGAACACTTTTACTATTATTCCATTAGAACAACCTGCACATGGAGATAGATTCTAAGCTGTTATTGACTTCACTGTTCCTGAAACAAGGACACTGCTCAGAGCTCATTTACAAAATGTATATACCACTGTTCTGCACTCTTGCTTGCAGCTATTTGTAACTTCCCAGTGCCTCAGAGAAAACAGCTGGGGAATGAGTTACAGACTCAACGGCACTGTTAGGGCTCAATGACACTATGCTTTTCTCTCACATTTTTCCCCTCTTAAAACAGAACTCTTTTCAGCATTAGCAGGGTAAGGCAGGCAGACAAAGTGAGCACAGAATGAAGACAGTACAAAGGCTGTCAGTGCCACCAGCCTGATGATGCTTGTTTGTCACCGCCTGCAAGTCAAGATACTGTGGAGATGCACAGCCTAAATAGGAGCTTGTGCCTCCAGCATCAGTGTGCACTGACTATGCACTAACCTTTAAGTGTGTGCAATGGACTGCTCCTGACCCACCCTTTCTTTTCAAGTCCTTCTGGGTGGTGGCTTCTAAAAGGACTTACACAGGCTGGAACTGCTCTCAGCTTTACATGGGTGAGGTGTGCGAGGTCGAGCAGCTCGGTGCCGCTTCGAAGCAAGGCATGAGGCAGCAGCTGGGAGCCATCTGAGTGCCTCTTGGTGAGAGGGCTGCAGGGCTGCCTTCAGCTTCTGTGCAGCATGATGCAGAGGTCAGGCAGGGCTTAAGGAGGGACGCTTTGAGACTCCCAGTTCTGTCTTTTCCCATGGCAGGGCCTGCTTCTTAGAGGGAGAAACAAAGGAGACCGGCCTGTGGTGTCGGGTGCCTGGGCAGGGTTTGCTGTTCTCTATGCTGAGAGGTCAGGTCTCAATGTAGTGTTCACAAACCATGTAGATAAGGCTCTTAGTGACACGGTTTAGTGGTGGTCCGGGCAGTGCTGAGGTAAAGGTTGGACTTAGGATCATAGAATCATGGAATAGTTAGAGTTGGAAAAGACCAATCATAGAATAGTTAGAGTTAGAAAAGACCTGAATGTTATCTAGGTCTTTTCCAACCTAGTTGATTCTCTGATTCAGGCACCAGTTAAGAGGCTGATGAGCCTCTTCAGTAACCACTTGGTTTCCATAACCAGAAACAGAAGCCACAGTGGGAAGCTCCATCATCGTACAACAAATTCCTGCACAGATTCTGGTAGAAATTCTGTGTTTCTTTCACAATTCAAGGAGTGAAGAGGTACAAGACAAACAGCACCATTTCAGTTTGCCATTTCAAAGTGTTTTCTGCAGTGTCTGAACCAGCATAGGAATAACTGACAACTCAATACGATCAGCTTGTCATTGTAACACCAGAGCATGTGATGGTTTGACTGCTTTTCTTCAGTCTTCACCCTCCTTTCCAGCAGGATTTAAGGGTGCACAGCTGACAATAAAAAGATTTGAGAAGTTCATTGGGGAAAAAAACACGGAGAAAAAGAAGCTGGGACGACTGTACAGATACCAACACTTAGTGATTTTTATTTCCAGTTTCATCTTTCTGCTGCCTTATGGAAACAGTCTATTTTGGGGTGGTAGTTCTTCATTTTAAAAGAACAATTAGTGCAATAAAACTGGAATGACAAACTGTGCTGCACTGTCAGATCCTTTTATGCACTATTCTAGTAGCCTTAATGAGTTGTAGGCATGTCTTTTCTTGCCTGTGTGCCTTCCTGGCTTTGCAAGTGCCAGTATAGGAATTGTTATTTTGGAAAGCAACGCAATAAAATTTTACTAGACAGAACAGGCTGGTTCTGTCCTGGTGGGGACCAATTGCAGTGGAGGATGGAGGAAGCGCCACGCCAAGCACAACAAGGAGTGAAGCACTGGAATGCGACATTGGTATTTGCCTCCAATTGGTTCTTCACCTTGGAGGAAAGATTTTACTCTGCAGGAAACTCTTTCCTCTTATTCATTGACAAGTGGGAAATAATGGTTGTTCATCAAACTGTTGTTGCAAAAGACAGAAATAGCTCTGAGCCCCTATGGCAGCCCCTCAGCAGCCCAAGGAAAGACCTCCTTGCTAATGCTGGCTCCCCTGCCAGCCAGGCTTTTCTCTGGGTTGCAGCTCCTGGTGCTTTGGTTAAGCTGGTTTCAAAGGTTCCAAGAGATGTGGCCTCTATCATTTCTCTTTGCAGACTGCTGCAGCCTGAGAAACAGCAGCTTCAGAAAGTGTTCCCTGCTATCTGGAGCATCAGTGTCCTTGACTTCATCCCATTAGTTCAAGCTGTGTTTGCTATATCCCGCTAAGCTGTCCCTTTCCAATGCTGCTGTTACATTTGGTAAAACAAGGCATCCAAGTGGATAATAGTATTTTACTTCCACAAATCAGTGTCTCCGGCTCAGAATCAATATTGCTGATCACTTCTGAATGTGTCCAGTCTGATATTATATTTGTAAAATATTACCAAGAACTAAATACTCTCATCTCTTCACAAATAGCTGTTGAGATATTTCCTTTTACTTACACCTGCATTCTTTTAACTTGTTTTTCCAATTCTTTGGCAGATACAGTGGATGGAAAATGCTATATATTAGTAAATTCCTTCTCTGGACAGAGTAATGTTAGACTGAAAAAGCAGGCCTGAAGCCTGGGGTCAGTTCCAGGTTTCACATGACTGCAGCCAACTGTGCTGTTCTACTACACATAAAAATGCAAATTGTATTTACCTGCTCTGCAGAGGTAACATTTAGTAGCCACATTCATTTTATAAGTATTCATAATGCTGTTTACATAATACATCACGATAAGCAGGTTTCTCGCAGTGACTGTAATACGATTGTGTAAACTGGCTGCTATCTAAAGGTTTTATTTTCTTTTGAAACAAGTGCATAGCACAGCCCAGTAACTTTCCTCTGCCTGGCAGGTGGCTGCAGGACAGCACAGCACTCAGGCAGCATGATCGCCTCTTCTGCTGGCTTCCTGCAGCAGACCCTCTTGGTGCCTTTCTCTGTCATGAATCCATGTCTCTCTGTGCAAGGGGTTCAGGCACCTTTCCCAGGTCAGGAAATTATGAGAGCAGAGCCACATTTGTCAGGGATACCAGACAGAAAACTAATGCAGACCAAGCTTGGTACCCAGTTGTTGCATATAAAGGGTGCATTAGGACCTTTTCAGACCTTCAGGTGGAGGAGGAACTGGCATAGGGTACCCGGAGAAGCTGTGGCTGCCCCATCTCTGGCAGTGTTCAAGTCCAGGTTGAATGGGGCTTGGAGCAAGCTGCTCCAGTGGAAGGTGCCCCTGCCTGTGGCATGGGTTGGAACTGTATGAGCTTTAAGGTCCCTTCCAACACAAACCATTCCATGATTCTGATTCTATGATGATACAAACCCCATGTCACTGAATGAGTGTGCAAGAGTTTCTTGCAGAGACTTGAAGAAGCTCTTTTCTAAATTTAACATCACTTCAGTCATTGTGTTTCTAATAAAAATAATTAAAACCAACTCAAACCAAAATATTTTCTAAAAGAGCGTATTTATAACGTATCATTTTTAGTAACCACCGCTTCAGTAGAAGTCACGGCTGACAAACTGGAAAAGTCCTCATTTAAATTTTTCTTTGGAACCAAACGTGTCTGACTTGTCATAATCAAACTGTTTTTCATATCAAAACAGAGCACGCCCACAAGGTTGTAAAAGCCAGAGACAAAAAATGAAACATAGGTGGGGAAAACAGCTTTCTTGTGAACTGAAAGAGATTATTCATCTTTATTACTGGCGTAAGCATGACCTGAGTTTCCTCAGTGAGATTGAAATAGTTTCTGTACGTCTCGAATGCGTATTTGAGAGGTATGAGAGAGCTGAAGACTGTTGCCCAGGGATGTCGTTTTTGATTAAAGAGCAGGTTAGGCCAAAACCACAGCTCCCAGAATCTCTTAAACTTTCCCAAAATGTAACTCCTAATCTGAATTTAACATCTGTCTCTGTAATGAGGTGAACTAAAGCTTGACCTCCAACACCAATGAACTTCGGGAAAGTTCAGTTTCCTGTTTGAAGCTCGCTGCCTCCCTGCAGATTGAGCTATCCCAGGAAATCAAGAATTTGGTACATTGATAAGTGCACAAATAGTACTTCTAGGTGTTCTATATACAGGCTGTTTGATGCCAAAATGTTCTATTCAGCTATCTCCAGATGATACCTATTTAGTGAATAGACACATGCGAGACCTCGTACACCTACAAGAATTAATAGCAGTGGAAACTATTCAAAGAATTGCAGGTGAGGCATTTCATTGTGCCCCAGGGTATTTATGACCTGTGTTTAATAATGAAGACGGTGTTTTACCAAGGTCACTAGCAGCATTCAATCCTGTCCCAAGAGATGCAGCTAGCAAATAGTTGGGATAAAGGAAAGAAACAATAGAAACAATATTATTGTGTGCCTTGCAGTGTGGGTAAAGTAATCTGTATCTCCAGAAATACAAGGGATGCTTAAGGATCACAGAGGTGCTGCATCCCCAGTAGATGCAAACCCTTTCTCTCAGTGAGGTGTTACGCTGTCTTGCAGTAATGTCCCTGTGCATTACAAACATTTGCCAAGTCCCTCACGGTGTGATGCCTTGAGCTGGTACTTGGAATAGATGCAGGCAGAAACAGCACTGTGAAGCATCCTTTGAGTACCTCCTGCAAAACCCAGAGAGCAGTGCTCAGCAGCAAAGGAAAATGGTTGTTTTATCAATCAAGTGAATAAATAAATTAAGTAATGCGAAACCACTCTCTGTGTTCCTATGTTGGCAAGTCATTTATAAGTACAAAGATTTAGATCACAGACACCACTGAATAGGAAAACAATGCACAGTGTAGCCTCTCTGAACCTGAAATAGCAATTCTTTGTGCTACTAATGAACTGTATAAATAGCCTGAGCTGGGCAAAACAACTAACTTGTTATCCATGAGTCAGGGAGTACCAGCTCCATTATTTACTATTCTGTAGTTGAAATCTTGTTACACTGAGTAGGAGGTACTACATCCTAACAGCACAGGGAAGGTAGGAGCAGAGATTGTTCTGTAGGTAGCTCCAGATGCAGCTGGTTCTGCCTGACTGCTCAATGATCATGTCATACCTGTGTTAATGATACACACTGAATAATCCTCAGGCCATAAATGTACTACAATTTCCATCCCATAATTGCACAATAAGACACACCAGGCTGTGCACTTCTAGGGGATTATTGCACTCCACTGAAATCTGAAGTCAATCGGCCTTTGGCCTCCCAGAACCACCCAAAGCTCTCAATAATCTCCATGGCTCTGCTCCCTGTTGTGTCTTTCTCAGACAAATGGAAACCACATTTTCATTTCAAACTAATCCCCATGAAACATCACTGAAACCATGCAAAACCTTGAGCTGATTCTAATAAAAAAAGAACATATTTAGAAGCAAATTAGTCTTGTAACTCAGGCACTGTAGTATCATTCTGTGAAAACCACTGCTGGACAGCTGTGATTAGCTGCTTTCTAAATGCTTTCCTGGGCCTGAGTGACAACTAGCACATTATCCTCAAACATAGAGATGATCCAAGCATCCTGCAAGCAGTTTAAGTCTTAACCTATGCTGGAGGGGTGTGAAATTACACAGCATTATGCTTTTTAGCAACAGAGAGAGCCCATGCTGTACAAGCAACCTAATCCTTGCTCCCCCATGCTCTGCTAGCTTTTAATCGAGCACCTCAAATGTGAGGTGCGTGCTGTGATTTACTTAGGAGAGCGGGCGAAGCATGGTGAGTAGGAATCTCACCTTTGGGTTATTCATTAGTGAAGCCCAAGTAAGCTGTTTCTACAGGATGACGCATAAAGCCTTTACAAGCTAAATAACAGTTTTCCTGGGATATCTTCAATATCGCATTGATGCTGCCTCAGCAGATGAGATAACGTCATGGTCTGTCAAGTGTGCTGTCCAGCCACCAGCAACTCTCCCTGGTTGAAAAAGGTGAAGTGTTTCTGGGCTACACCTTGCCAGTAAGTTATTGTTCTTCGGGGTAATCCATTTCTTCCTGATCCCTGCAGTGATCAGTTCACGCAGGGAGCATTTGCTGATTAGTGGCTCCAGCTGTGGAGTTTGCTCACATTTGGAACATGGTGTGAAGCTCATCCTTCTCGCCAAGCATTGTTTTGAACATCATTTGTGAGGGCTGGATTTTGTTTTGGACTGCTCCTTTTTTGTTGTTGTTTTTGTGAGTTAAGGGCTCTGCATGGAAAATTGCTTTGTGAGACCTCTGTTATGCTCCCATTTGAGCTAATGTGTTGCTTATTTTTAATTCTCCATTCTATACTCCAGTCTCGGTGCACTGGTTACATCCAGTGATCATTTAAAATGTGCAAATGTCTTAACAGCCTATTCCAAAGCCCACTGAGGCTTTCTGTTTTCTTCAATAGACTTTGATTGGGCCACAAGTAAATGCACAGGAAATGTTAATTATTTGAACCTTCGTCCCAACAATTCTCCTTTCTTGCATGGACTATTTTACTTTCATCTGTGACCTCACATCTATATTTAAAGATACAGCTTCTTCAGATTAAGATTCATTTCTCTAATTTTCCTCACTTTAGCTGTTACAGGTTTTGATTTATTAGTTCTAACCACCTTAAATGGCATAGAATCAGATTTGTTGTGTAAGTGGAAACGCTGCCAGGATTAATTTTGTCCCCAGGTCTCTGCAGAAAACCCATTCAGAATGTAGAGGGTAACGCTCTTGAGGGGCTGTGCTGTATTTTCCCTTGATTTGTCAAGCGGTGCCTTCATGCAGTCACTGGCACAGGAGATGGACAGCATGTTCCCCTTTCATCCCAGCCTCCCATCCCAGGTTACAGTAGGACAAGGCTGTGGTTGAGGACAGTCTGTGCTCTCCTTACTGAGGAGATCAGAGAACAGCAGCCATCTCCTTTGACCCGTGAAAATGCTCTGGAGGCTTTTTGCTGGTGAGTTCTTTGAAGTTACACAGCCAGGGCTTCATCTGGCCACACGTAACCACTTCCATCCCTGTCTTCTGTCTGTTCCTCTGCCCATTCCCTACTGTTTCCCTGGGCACCAGTTGCTATAATGATGCTTTATGTGCCATGAACTCTCTGGTACTCCGGCAGTAGTGATCAGAAGAAAAGGATGGAGGAATGCAGTGTTCAGTCCAACCCATCTGCCCTCTTCCCTCAGGAGCACTGGCAGTTCCCTGGCTTTCAGTGGCACAATGCTTTGTATTTCTGTCCTACTACAGACTGTACTTTTCTGCTCAAACACTCATTTGCATTGTCCGTACATTTTAGCAAGTTAGTGCCAGGTATTTTGCAGTGCCATCATTCGTCCTGTAAATAGAAAAATGGATTGCAGTGTGTCGTGTTACCTTCAGCCTGTGCTTGGCCTTCCCTGGGGCAAAGAAGAGTGCTTTTTGATAAAGAGAAAAGTTTCCATCTCCAAAAAGTCTGTGAAGGTCCAAGTCTTTGCTTTGCAATGGATAAATTCAGATCATACTCAGTGCTGTACCCTCCAGCTACACTGGGACCAGTTACTTGGTACTTAATGGCTTTTATTATGGTCTTAGTTGGCTTGAACAGGAATAGTTAGCAAACAATAGTTAAAATTCAAACAGCCATTAAGGTCTGGTCCTGACAAGATGCAACTACTCTGTTACTAATGGACTTTTCCCCCACAAGGACACATTTGTCAAAGGAAAATGTTTGAAATATTTGGCCATTTGACAGTGGAAAAAAGAAAAAGAGCAAATGCTAAAGTTCTTAGGAAGCTGTGGTGGCAGTATCCAGCCTGCACACATCAGAGGATCCACTGATCAACAAAGGCTGCGTTGTCCTCAGGAAAGTTTTCCACATGTTGTCTTTTTTCAAATGGATTTGGGAGGAGAACTGGGAGGTTGGCATCGATTTCAGGGAGGCAGAAGCACCTGTGCAGGTTGCAGTCTATAAGTAAAGATAAGTTGGTTTTATGGCTTCGTTTGGGAACACTTAAGCTTTACAGAAGCAGATATTTTGCATCAAACCGCTGTTGGTTCTTGGTTTAGCCCTGGGTTTACTCCCTGTTGCTTTGAGTGTGTAAATGTTTGGTATACAAACTTACCTGAATGGGCGGGTACATGGAATCATCTCAAAAGGGTTTAATTCATAAGTACCCCTTACCTAAAATGCTGATACAAAGACCTATCCTGTAGGTGGTAACACTCAGGGTTTTCCATCTGACCCACCAGCCTTTGGGAACCTCTTTCCACTGTTCTGAAGGCTCCACTGAGTTAAGCTCATAAAGAGCTGGAGGTGACTGGAGTGAAGGATATGTGATGTCTGACATGGTATCACTTTGTTCACATCTGATGCAACTGATACGAGCTTCTTTCAAAACTGCAGTTATAAAAGAGAGAGGGGAAAAAAGAATAAATGCACTTTACTTTGTTTCTAATCAGATGCAGGTTCTAGAAACCACTCCAGAGCTTCTCTTCACATGGTACTTGCAAGCTCGCTGTACCCAGTGGGCTCCTGGAGTGGCAAGCAGAAAGCTATTAAACCTCCTGACCCTCCTGTGCCTCTATAGTAAATGTACTGTCAATGCCTGTGATTTGCTGATATCTTTTAATGAAGTATTTCGCTCATTGCTCTTGCACTTTGTCTCTCCAGTTCCCTGAGTTTGGATTTCTTTCCTGGTGACCATTTGTGTTTTAACCTCTCAGCAGCTGTCTGGAGAGAACATGAAGTTGCTGTGTGCTGCTTCAGCATAGTGGTAGTTGGTTCAAAATGCTCCAATCTCTCATGCATGTTAGACCTCCCATATGTGCTGTGATACCTGCAAACATTGACCTAAACACGCCATTAATAGTATTTCCCAAATTCCCCCAAGTGTTAGAGCAGAAGAGAAGATCTCTTGTTCTATCAATATATGTATTCAAAATACCACAAAGGAAACTGCATGGGTCCTTCCAAAGTGAGAACCTGTTGGGTACCTGGTTTGCACTATTGATCCCTATGTTTCGGCTGAATTGGATGTGATTTAAAGCTTGTGAGGCAATTCAGTATTAATGTAAATGAGAGCAGGTCTTCTGGGCTTCAGACAATAGCAGCCACTTGCCTATTTCTTCATTTGAGTGTATTTCTTTATAGATCTTGTTTCACTCAACACTGATTAATCCGAAGACATTGTGCATACACCTAACTATTTAACAAGATGTTTGTAAGGAAAATCTGGTCCCGTGAGCCAAGGCCACTTCTTTCTTCTCTGTTCTGTGCTGTGCTTGCTTGTACTGCCTTAATACAAGTAACGAATGATAGTAAAAACATCTGGTGTGGCTTTATGCATTTTGTTTAACGTCAGCTGAAGGAATACAGATAAAACTCAGCCATGAAAGACCACACTCATGCTTTGTGTTTCTCCTCCCAAGATCACTTTTAACTTCCCCATCATAACAAAATGCATGTTAAGAAGAGGGAGAAACCTTCATTCTCACCTATAAAAGTTGCAGCTGTTTTCCTGTTTTTATAGAAAGCAGCAGGCAGATTTACTATAAAAGAGTAAATACTCTACAGCAAAGTACTGTTCACCTTGAGGGATGATGTCAGAACCATAAATAACGCTGCGGGAATACAGATATGTACTTAAAGGCCAGTTAAGAATGATGTGAAAAGGAAGTGGAAAAGAGACAAGCAAGTGTGCTATGCACAGCACGCACATGCTGGACCCGCTTTAATTGGGATTTAGTCTCAAGTGCTGGAATGGATGGAAATATCGACAGCGTAAAGAAAAATAATAATCATAATGGATTTGGGTATGTGGGCTTTTAGAGACAGTTAAATGGAATAACAGGCACCAAATGTGGGCATAGCTGAGGGGGGGATGGAGGAAAGACGGTGGTCCTGTTGCCTGGGGTGTGTGTGGCCATGATGGTCCATCTGTGAGTATTTCCACCCACAGGGACTTAGAACATGAAGCACAATATTCAGAGACTGTTGGAAGATAAATAACATTTAATCTCTTAATACGGGAGTGAAAAATGTGTAGAGTGCGATCTAAAGAGCTGCACCAGTATCAGCTCTCTAGGAGGACACAAGGCACAGTTTATGCAACAGCAGACCAGCCTGGTAAATGTGGAGCGGGATCAGATCATTCTAGTGAATTGTTCACTCCTTTTTGTTTTCAAAAAACAAGTTTTGGAATAACTCATTAGGCTTCTATTTATTTATAATGCCCATAGAAAAGCAGCACAAGAGTTTAGAGACAAAACCCAAGAAAGTTGAGATGCAAAAAGAGTTTCAGCAAACTAATGGTATAAAACTCCATCATAAGTTACTCTAGAAATACCAAAACAAAGAAAAGAAAAGGAAATAACATGGTTTCTCCTTTGGAAGTTGGTTATGCATTATGACATCTTTAGTTAAAGAACTAACAGTGCATCCCCTTTTTAGTGCCAACTTCATGTTTGATGCTCCATTCCACCAAATAGAAATATGCACAATATCAAAGTAATTATTATAGTTAAAAAAAAAGAACCCCCCTCCCCCCAAAAAAAACCAACCAAAAAATGTCTTTAAGTTACAAAGTATAACCTATAGTAATACAACAGTAATATTTTCCTGTCTGCGAATATCTCCTCTAATACATTCTAAGGCTGGATTCACCTCTTTCCTCCGTTCATAACCACATATTCCTCTTTTCCTTTTTTTTTCCTATGTGTCATCTTCACAATATGTAGCAGAAATTCTTGCTGTTGCCATTTATGCTTTGGCATGGAGTGTCACTAAATTTCCACCTCGCTGCCCTTACTCAGTCCCTTGGGACTGTTTGGTTCTTCCCACTCTGTACTTCCCTCCTCCAACATTTACGTTTCAACCTCAACTTTTTAACCAAGATCATTGGTTAAAATGTAAAATCTGAGTAGCTCAAGGACTGTTCCCAATTAGCCTTGTAGGTGCATTCCTATCTCATGGGTTGCACTTTGAACCAAACAGCCTCTCCTTCCATTGCTTGGTCTTCCATAGTTTGATGAGAATCTTTGTATGTAGCAGTTCAGATAGATTTGCATCCACTATCAGGAGGAGATCAGTGAACAGGTTAACAGTTAACAAGAGCAATCAACCTTAGGAAGACCTTGGATGACTTTTATCCCCTTCCATTGAACAATTCTCACTGAAGCCAGTGCCTGGCAGTGTAACATGCCAGCAGAGTATGCTATATGCTGTATGAGCCTCAGGGAAGAAATAAGAGATCCTTTTTGACTGCTCTTAGGTGCTGATTCTGTAGCACAGAAGGAGGTGCTTGCAAAATGAGACCTCTTTTTCCTTCATCTGTCCCACCACTGACACCTCCCAAGATGGATGAAGCTGCTCTGCTTCCCATCTTCCTTCAGAGCCAGCCCGCATCGCCTCTGGTATCTGTAGCTCTGGCAAGATTTGGTGGCTTGGAGGAATACAAAAGGGAAAGCAGCAGGGAAGAGAGAGGGTAAAAAGCTGCAGATTCTGTTCCTAAAAACCAGCAACGTAGTCAGAGGAGGTAGATGCTCTGAACATGGCTTCCAAATGGCATCATCAGTTCATTCTTGTGGTTTTAGCTTGAAAATGCTTGCCATTGCAGTCTGAGCAGAGCAGCTGTCTACCAAATGCTCCAAATGCCTGAAATTAGCTACCCAAAAGCACCCATCAGAGAGGAATGGTTCTGCTTGGCACTCAGGAACATCAGGCTTTTATGACATGTCATTCTTTGCTCTGTCCTCATTCAACCTCACATTGTTTCCCAGGCAGGGCATATCTTCTGAATTAGAGCAAGATTCGTTATTGGGAAAATATGGAGACTCTAGTAATTGTACTAGCTTGTGTAACCTTCGCTGCAGCTGGATCACAGTCCTTTAGCACCAATGGTGACATAGTTTTCCTCTAAGGCAATGGAAAGAGAAGAGTGTTAAGGCAGAAAGAAGAGGGATCTTCAGTGCTGATTTGACATTTTTGTTCTGTAGTTGATACAAACTTTTCAATGAGGGGAATAAAAAGAAAACCACATCCCAAAGTTTTCTGCAACTGTAGCTGTGTTATCAATGCAGAAGTTGGCTCCAGGTTCCCTGTGACAGCGAAGTTTCCAGTTAATCACAACCATGTTCAGAATTTAATCTTTCCTTCCTTATAATGGCCCCAGTTTTTGTGAGCCAGAAAGCCATGTAATCCCAATGCATCAGCCAAAAGCACCAATGCACAGGTCTGCAAGTCTTTGCTCTTCCTTCACCTTCTGTAGTTCCCACTGTAGCACCAGGCTCTGCAGGGAGTTCTGCTCCTATAAAGAAATTCCTATTTCTCAAGGCAAACCCTACCGGAATCTTATAAAAGTCACATAGAAGGGATTTCAGTGATGTAAGTGAGGTTTTGTTTCAAGCATAAATTAATCAAACCATGTACGATACACTGATTTGTAACTAGCTTAAAGAATTGTGCCAATATTCTATTTAAAGAGGCTTATTATGCACATACCATTTTTTAATCCACTAAATTTGTGATGACAATGATGTCTTACCCTTTAATTTGTTGAGGCATACAAAGAGTCTTTATTCATCATAGCAGCTTATAGGCAGTAAGTAATAATAGCAGTAGTAATTTATGTATCGTAGTAATGAGTTTCATGAGTTGCTTTGTTTTCTAAAAGCTTCCTTTTCTTGTTTCTG
Organism: Psilopsiagon aymara; assembly: GCA_024733675.1. Lineage (NCBI taxonomy): Eukaryota > Metazoa > Chordata > Aves > Psittaciformes > Psittacidae > Psilopsiagon > Psilopsiagon aymara. The sequence continues at coordinate 20,927 of JANRGW010151894.1, forward strand.
AATTCTTCTGCCATGAAGTTTGTGGGAGACTTCTTTTAATATTATCACTTATGGTGAGTAGGAGCGAACTTTTGTATGTTCAACACTTCCAGTCTGTCTGTCTTCACTGCCAAAAGCTTCGCATCAATTCAAAATAGGCAAAGGCTATATATGAGAAAGATCTGCAGTTCCAAGTTGTTTTTCTTTGTGGGATAGCTGCAGAATGCTTGTTTGCAAATACAGATACAGTGCCCAACTTGTTTGTTCGCAGCTTCTTCAGAGTATAAAGCCATTGTGACCCACTGCTCCAATGATCTGCAAAACACAGACAAGGGATTTTAGCCCAGTAATTGGTGTATGAGGTCAGTAACTTATGTTTTAGCTGCACATCTTCAGAAATACAGAAATACAAGATTCATTTTCCTCCTGAAAGACAAGAAATATTGGATTTAAAGATCTATTCAGTACTCATTTATTTCACACTATTCACAAATACATATTTATGCAGGCAAGTGTTCCCTGTACAAGTGCTAAAAAAGCATTTCCTAAGATCCTTGGTTGCGACAAATATTTCCAGTCCTTCAGTCATCTGAGCAATGCTTTAGTGACCCCATAGATAAGCTGGTGATGCAATAAATGATCTCATGTACTTCAAACTTGAGCTGCTGCAGCTGAAGCTGAAAATTTCACTCTAAGTGAAGCATTTGTAGAGTAGTAGAAACTGCTCAAGTGGAAGATGTCCCTGCCCATGGCAGGGGAGTGGAACTGGATGAGCTTTAAGGTCTCTTCCAACCCAAATTGCTCCGTGATTCTCATAGAGAGTTTCTTAGTGCAGAATACAGACAACACTTCAGCCTTCTGTCAGAAAGCTCATTAGAAAGAGTGTCAGTCACTACATGCCTCAAAAATCACTATGAAAAGGCGGAAAACTGCCTCAGCCTCATCCATAACCCATGAGCCAAAGGGAATCTAGGCCTCCTTGCCTTTGTGTTCAGCTCTCTACCCATTGGGTAGTGCTGCCTGCCCAACATCATATCATGGTTGTGTCTACAAGATGTGCTGCTTCTGTTTTCCTCTGTATGGCCTGCAGTGAAGGCCAAGTTGAAAGGCAAAGGGAGACAAGTGGTGCTACCACAGGAGAAAAGTCACTGCTGGTGGTTGCTAAAGGCTGTTATCAGCACTGTGGAGGTGGTAGATCGAGTCAGTAGTTGAGTTCCCACAGCAGGTACCTGCTAGAAATAAAAGTACCCGTGTTTTGTGTTCATGTTTACTTCTCTTCATGGCTCTTTCCCCAAGGTGAGGAGGGTAGATATGTGTATTTTTCCCATCAGAAGTGCCTGCCTTGGCTGCCTTGCACACTCCTTCAGCTCAGCAGCTTTCATGCACATTTAAGACCAGCCCATGGAGTCCCAGGGTGGCGGTGGTACCCGGGATGTCTGCAAGCGCCAGCACTTCCTGCACAGCCATCCCAGCTTCCCTTACTCATCATCCTCATCCTACACAGCCTTCCTCTCTGGTCTGATGGGCTGCTTCTCTCTGCAGAGACTATAATAGTAGTAAGGTGACTCTGTGTGAAGTGTCATTGTAAAGGGCAACTGGGGATTATGTTTTGTCCCTAACACGATTTAACATCCTATGCCACCTTCCTGTCCCTGTTGAAAATATGTGCTTCTGTTTTCCTCCCTTTGCCTAAATCATGTTTTTTCTTTGCTTCATTCTCAAATGATAGGTCTCCGTTTATCCAGATCAGTGTAGACTAAGCAGGATTATGAAACCAGATTTATCCAGGGCCATAATACTGTAGTTCCAAGGAGCACTCTCCAGTGGCTGTGAGGTGCTTAATCTTTTAGATAATCTAACTAGAAAGATCTATGGCTTTAAACTGGTGGTTTGCGTCATGTCCTGAAAGCCGCTTTATGGACTGGTTGAGAAACATTAGAACAGTGATTAGAAAATTGTCTCTGATCATGCATTCTGCACGAAAACATGGAGGTGAAAGCATCAGCTCTTGGTGGTTTAATTCACCTTTGTCCTCCCAAGTTGTCAGACTTATGTGTATGATGCAGACCGCAGCACTTTCAGGTATCCCCCTGATAACCTGGGGGGTCCGTATCCTCCCACCTTCCAGCTTTTCTTATAGTGTTCCTTATGCAGTGATTGCTCAATACATTCCCTTTTGAAACATTTCACATCACAACAACGGAGGTGGATGCAATCTGTACTGTGAGAGTAATGGATGCAGTGAGTCCATGGGGTGATGAGGAGTTGTGTGTTTGGTGCTTGGGTCTGAGGTAGGTTTGCCATCTCTAAACACACTCCCTTCTCCTTACAGACTGTGTACAGCATTTGGGAAAGAGGTAACAAAGCATCTGGATGTCTGAATAGGGTTTTCATGAATTAATAAGGTCACTCACAAGTGCCTTTTGTACTGGGGACTTTATTGCCTGTGCAGCTACTGAGATCATCAGGACAGCTATGAAAACTCTGTCCAGGTAGAAAGAGACTGCAAGTGCTTTTCCTGCTTGATAATATTCTAAATAAAGAAACAGCCAAGAGAAAAACAGTTCCATAAATTTGTTTGTAGAACACTCAGTGACCATGAATCATGCTATAAATACACCAGGCTATAGGTTTCAGGGTTTCTTTACCGGATTGGTACAGTGGCTTGTGACAGACCTTGGTAACAGTACCTTCATGATGGTTGTGATAAACTGTTTTTATTCCTTATCTCCCTCTTTACTCCTTCCTTCCAGTCACACCAGGCTTTTACCCGTAATGTTTATTCCTCACCTCATGGAAAATTTCTGACCGAGAAAAAGATCACTTCTGTTGAAAACCCAAAAATGTCCAGCCAAAACCAAAGTTTTCATTGTTTGGCTGCAAATGAGAGGTTTGCCATTTGAAGCTTAAAGTTTTTGGTTTGAGGCCAAAACGTTTTTGCTTTTGCCCAAAGTCTCCAGTAAAAATTCCCAATTTTTCAGACACAGACACTTGTTTTTACATCGACATGAAAAAGGTTACAAACCTGATTCTCACCAAAAGCAGTCCTACACAAAAGTCCTTTTTCTTTAAGTGACTGTTAAATAGCAAATGAAACACATTGCAATTCATCTCCCTGTTACATGGACATGGCAGAGATGAAGGAGAATGCCTGCCAGAAATATTCATGATTGGAACAGAAATGATGCCATGTGATTCAGTGCTTGATGACAGCTGAGAGTCCCTGCTTGGTCCTTGTCCTCTGCATGGCAAATCACAGCTTGTGCTCAGCTCAGAGTTCATGAGGAGGAGCCTGGACCCATTGGCTTGTTGAGGCACCAGAGCTTTTATAACTATTGTATAACCCTGATTTCTGGTGTGAACTTCAGTGAGGTTGTGTGTGGACTCTAAAAATGCTACACCCTGCTTGTAGACATGGATTTACATTGCATTAGGGAGTGAGGTTTTGCTCATTGCCATTCCTAAAGTGACTCTTCAGCCACAACAAAGAATTAAGTCAGTTAAAGCCATTTTGTTTCTGACACCATATCAAGAATTCATATAAGAAGTGGGGCAAGGAAGTCATTTGCAACTCACAGCACCACATGGCAGTGGGCCTGCAGGAAGCCATGCTGTATATCTAGCTGCACACCAACTGTTGACTTTATGCATACAGCTGGTGGGCACTTCTGTTTCCAAGGATTTGCCAGTTTGTGGTAGAGCTGCAGTAACCTCTAAAACTCTGTGTGAGTGTTTTTGAATTGTGAGGTGAAGACAGGAGTATTACAACTCTTGTCATCTTGTGGATACCTTGGTGCAGAACGCCAGGCTAGCAAATGGCAGTAACACCAGTTTGAATAGTACTGACCTAAGAAGAAGGGGTAACAAGAAGGATGCACTGTAAAAACAGGGAAATTATAGGAGCATCCCACCTTTCATCAAACTTTGCTGCTCCTCTGTGGTAGGGGGAACTTGTTGTTTGCTTAATTCATGTCAATGAGATCTAGATGGTAAGTAACAAGACAAGAAGTAACTATCCATCTGGGAGTGCTCCAAAAGGATCCTAAGCCCAGTTCTAGCTAGAATGTCCGATATCATGATGGGAATCCGGTGGACCATGGCAAGATCCTACATGTGTCATTTTTGAATGTCAGGAGATGGCCCTGTAATTGCCTGGGTTTGGAGTGGGTGTATTTTGCTACTCATGCTTGTTGTCTTGAACTTCAGACATGTTTCAGTGAAACTGCTATCAGGAAATTATAACATGGAAAGTTGGCATTTTCTAATGATTTCCATAGGGCAATTTCCAACTCGATAGACATCCTGTACAGCAGTAGACCAAAAAAATGACAAAGCACTGATTTTCTTAAGAAGAGAGACCTATATTTGTTACCCTCCACAGAAGTGAGGCCAGCATCATGGTGATTGTTGGGTTGTAATTCCTGCATGTTTCCACAGTATCCAACACCATGCTATTATGTTTGGCTAATACTGGGGGTGAACAGTTCATCGGAGGAGGGAATCAGTACACATCAACAAGAGAACCAATTTGGTGATATGTGAGAAAGCTTGAGTCACTCTCAAGTAACACTGTGAAATATACTGACACAAGCATTACAGTAACTGTAAAGTTGACCTTAAGGCATTTCTAGGTCCTGAGATGAACTTGATACGACCAATACTGATCCCATTTAAGCTTCAGGTTTAGTTTTTTGATTGGGAGTTTTAAAGATCAACTTAATGATTCCTTTAATATATCATACTCGTATATTTTCCAAGTTATCTGTAAATTAATATCTTAATGATTATCAAATACATTCAGTTTGAAGCAACATCTCCACCAGGACCAGATAAAAGAACGGAAAGAAGTAATGATTAATAGTTGCTCACTGGTATGAACAGTGGTTTCAGCACATCTGTTTCAAGTGCCTTTTCTAAACACTGTGGCCTAGGAGATCTTTAAGATATGACTTTCTTTTTTCCCACTAGAAAAATTGGTTTAGACATTGGTAGATTTGGGGTATTTTTTTGCTTCTATCACTCTGTTCTTTCTCATGCCATGTATTTCTCAATGAAGTAATTTTATCCCTGCATTCACATATTAAGAAAAGAAGAAAAAAAAGTTCAATCTGTGGGTTCTCATTTGTAACAAGTTATGGTTTCCTACATGAGTTTTCCATGGAATTTGTTTAGGAAAAAATGTAGAGTGCACCAAAATGAGATAATGATGGGGTTTGGTGTTTATCAAAGCCCTTTTCCCCTCGTCATCAAACTGCTAATGTCCCGCTGTCTACTGGACCAGTGGGTGCTGCATGAGCCAAGATGTGAAACACAACTGATCTCTTGTAAAGGTTCTGCTTCGCAGAAACCAGTGCAGAGACCTGGAGCTGTGTCTTTCTGCTTCTAGCATGGATTTCACAAGAAGAAGGCATGTTCAAGAGCAGGCAACAATGAAGTCTTAATAGTTGACTGAATGTCACATAGATTCCATAGAAAATTGGAAGAGAACCCCTACCTGGATAGCCTGTGATGTGAATACCTCTGAGTTAAGCAAACTAGTGGCTCGGTGTCACTATACTGTACAAGTGAGTGTCCCATTCCTACTGCCTGCTTTGGAGCATGGCCAGTCTCATTTTCACTAGGACTCTCAGAAATAATCTCTTTCAATGAGAGTTTGGGCCATCTCAAATCATCTAAATGTAGCATCTTAAGTATTTCCAGCCCTGGTAAACAGGGCTTTTGGAGCCTGAAAAAATACATTGAAAACAGTGTGAACAACTGTATACATCAGGGTAATGTAATGGTGAGGTTATTCATATAAGTAACCCAATCTCTCTCACCTGTGTTGGATTATTTCCCTTCTCTTCTGATTTGCCTTTCTGTCATTTTTCAAACCCTAAACTTTGTGCAAGTATGTTCTTTTACACACTTTTCCCTTTAAAAATCAGTGCATTTCACAGTCAGGAAGGGCTTTTTTTTTAACTTTCTTACCCCGTGGTTTATGTCTTTCCCTTCTTATTATGGGTGAAATCCTTAAGTGGTATAAATCAACATAGTTCCCCTGAGGTAGAAAGGCTCTACTTCCCCTTACAACAGTGGAGGAGATCACCTATTGAATTCAGTATTTTTCACCAATTATAATAACTTATAAGCTTTTCCTATTCTCTTTTATTTCATGGATAAAAATGGATTTTATGTGTGTAACTCCTAGGGTGATAATAGCAGGGAGTAGTTTTACTGCACACATATAACTTTTCCTTTAGGCCAAGAAAAGCAGCCACAGCGTTTCATCTCCTCCCAGCAAAAATTAAGCAGGATTAAGAAAGGAATAAATCTAATTGATGGGGACAGAAAGTGGTGGGAGAAGAGAAGCTGAAGTATGCAAATTAACAACACGAAGTGTGTAGAAATCACTCTAAGTAGTTTGTCCCCTATTTAAGATGTTTTTGAACTCTCTCAGATTACAGTTTCAATTAACTCGTCATGTTTTCAGTGTTTTCTTTTTTCCCCCTACAGCTACATGGGACAAAAATCAAAGGATGAAAAGTAGAAACAAGAATATTTAATCTGTGTGTTACTCTAGCTGACTTTTCAAAGCGCGGTTTCCTGGCTGCCTGACTGCAGGGTAGAACAGCAGCAAAGTCATTCATGTGAGCATCCTTCGCCAGGCAAGCTCCGAATCTTTACACTAATAACATGAATGGGGGATTTTACATATTTGCAGAGGAACTGTCGTGAAAATGGGTCTTATCCTGCCCATGGCAGGGGGGTTGGAACTGGATGACCTTAAGGTCCTTTCCAACCCAAACTATTCTTTGATTCTAAAAGAGAGGAGAAGAGGCCAGGTTGGATGGGGCTTGGAGTAACCCGGTCTAGTGGAAGGTGTCCCTTCCCCTCTCAGGCTGTTGGAACTGAATTTGCTTTGATGTCCCTTCCAACACATCCAGTCTGTGATTCTATGGTACAAGAAAGGTTTGGGTGAAAGAAAGACTGGGAAGATCCCCCTTGGAGTAGCATGCCCAGATACCAGAAGTATTTTGAGAGATTCAAGCTGTGAAAGAAATATAAATTTAAGTTTATATATTTCTATTAAAATCTGGTTCAGAAGGAAAATGGCTTTTGAAGAGTTGCACATTTCCATAGAAGGACAAGAAAAAGGATCATAATATATATCTGCCTGCCCTTTTCCACAGAGCCAGTCATTTAATTGCAGAAAGCCATCAAGTTCTTCAGGCATAGCTTGACCTTGGTAAATCAGTGCTGACTTTCACTGCTTGTCTTGTCCTTCACATGCTAGCGAGGACAAGCCCCACTATTTTCCAATGAATGCCAACAGTGCTGAGAACTAAAAGGGAAAAGAAGCAAAGACCCAGGAGTGTTTTGAAACATAATCTGAATCCTTTAGAGATCTGAGAGTCACAGGCAGGTCCTGCACTGTGGGTTTTATGGACAGTAACTGGAGCATCTGAGTATGATTATCCCCTTATGGGTTCCCTTACACATAGTTCTCTCCACCGCAGCTGAGGTGGTTATTAAACAGTATTATAGAAAGTTATAATTAGCTCCAGGTGAAGTGATACCCAGCTTCAAACACAGATTGAAGAGAGTGGAGGATAGATGGTGGCTTGAGTTTGGAAGATCCTGAGGCTGGAACAGGGAAGGAGGCAGCAGGAGAGAATTAAACAGCAGGATCTGCAGATGGAGCCAATGTGAGATAAATTTGTTGTTGAGGTGAATGCATGGAAGCCTGTCTTTAACCCTGTTAAGACTCCCTGGAAAGCTGAAAGTCTCTACCTAATTACCTACAGTATGGAGCTCTCTGGTGTTCTATCTGTTGAACTTTCATATAAAACTTCAGATATTTAGGTGTCAGCTAAAGAAATATTATCTAAAATGCTCTAGATCAATCTTTTTGGTAGACATTCTGTTCATGGCACTGTTTACAAGCTCTGACAGAGCATCAGCGGTGATGTTTCAGCCTTTATTGTGCCCTTTTTAAGTGTTACATGAAATAAGTGGTGGACCAGCAAGGTGCATGAGTGAACTGTTGGCTCCTGTTACAGCAATGGGATTTGTTGATCCTAATCCATATCCCCAGTAAATTGCAGCTTACAACACTGCCTCCCCTCTGCGCTCAACTCACTTCTCATGCTGCAAGGCCACAACTGATTGTGTGGACATTTATAAGTCCATGTACATATGTATGAGGAAGACAGCACGTGTACACACAGATAGGATGTTTTTTAGGTTGTCCAAAACCAAGTAAACTAGATGGTTTACATAAGCATGCCTCTTCCTGAAAGGCTGAGCTATTTTAACAGTGCATTCCACCAAAATGAATAATATTTGGCTTTTGGAGGCAGATTTTTCTGTGGTTACAACCTCTTTTGCACATCATGAAAGTCCAACCCCATCCTTTTGCTTTTCTTTCATTAAAAGGAGTAACAAGTAACCTTTAAAAACACCGTATTTGTTGTGTGCTTGCTTGGGTTCCAGCTGCTGTGATTTATGTGTCTATCTTCAGAGTAAACATACTCATTGAGGAAAATAATCAAGCCTATTACACCATGGAAATTGAGTTATGGGTGAGAGTATGCCATGGCAGGTGGTGCTGTTAAGGATGTGGCCTCCTTAGAGCTGACTTTGCAAAGGGGTCACTGCTTAGGCTGGGCTGCAAGTTGAGGTGGGTTCAGAGTCTAAATGAACCTCCAACATTTACAGGTGATCTGTGTGTATAACCATGAGCTGGACAACAGCAAAGCTCTCCTGCCTTCCTGTGGGAGCATCACAGTCATGTTCTGTTACCAGGATGGGCAAAACCAGACTTCTGAGGCCCCTTCCCACCCAAACCAGTCTGTGATTCTATGGTGTGGATCACATTATCAATCTGTGGCTCCATCTTACCTCCAGTTATACTCTGGCTGGTCATTAGCATCTTCAGTTTGTTAACCAGATTCTCTTAGTTGTACCACCATGAATCACAAGTTGATCCTGCATAATTTAAAGGCAAACGAACAAGCACCATTGAAAGAATACGGCCCACCATAAAGAAATTTGTCCCTTGACTTAACAATGGACATTTTCACTGGTGCAGATCTCACCAGTTTTGATTTAGACCCTGGAATTATACCTCTTTACAAATGATTGCATCCAAACTGAGCGGCATTTCATAGTAGAAGGGGAGAAGAGGGAGTGAGCAACACCATAGTGTGCCGAGTGTTCAAAACCTGGTTTGCCAAAGGAACAGGAGAAGGCTGTAAAACAAAAAATCTTAATTGTAAGTCATTTCGGCTTTCCCTGTAAGAAAACAAGGAAGAAACAAACACAATGGCTAAAGAACATGAAAAGATCTTAAAGGTTAAGAATGCTCCAAGAAAAATACACTCTCTATCTGAAATAGTGAGCAATAGAAACATTATTTGCACTACTTTGGTGCTGTTGGTTGCAACAGGCTCTGTAACTTCCATGGTCTGTTTTAACTTGGGAAAAGGGCAGAAGGAGAGAAACTCCAGAAGCTGAGCCCATTTCCTGGATAGCTCAGACAGTGCATTCAGTTCTACCCTTCTCCCACCTCAAAGGATATATTTGCATAGCTCATTCGCAGGGTGAAGGAGAAGGCTCAAGTGGCAAATTGGATATTGATAACTTCCAGAAGACTTTCTGGGCCCTCTGTGTTATTCCACTTGTCTGAAAGATTGACAAACACTCACAGCAGAAAAGTTCCTTTTCTGGCAAAAGAGAATGGCTCCAAATGAGTTCACTTTCAAACCTGATATTTAAGGATGTTCCATTAGTCTGATGCCCCTCCAAGTCTTGCCAGAGCCATCACACTGAAAAGCTGTGGACTCAGTTATAATAAAAGAGACTTTATTTATAATTGTTTCCTCTCAGCATTATCATGTAAGGGGAAAGGCAAGCAGAAAAGCACTTTCCAGTGCTCCGATCCACCTCCCTCCTGTTACTCAGTTTGTACGCTGAGCTCCTGATGATGGATGGAGCAGGGAGGTGTTTAGGTGATGAATAGGAGCTTGTGCTGTGTGGAAATGCTCCAAGGATCTCCATGGCATGGGGCAGAGCAACCCCATAGCTGCAGGAGAAGGCAGCAGTAGCGTCAAGTCACATCCCACCACCCTGGCTGAGCACAAGTCTGCTTTCCTCTGGACTATTGTAATTAATAGGAGGGGGAGAAGGATGTGTTTTCTTGTTGTGCTTCCCTTTGTTTTGATGCTGGTTTGTCTTTGCATAATGTTCTTATTAATTAAGGGTGGGATTTTTATCTTTTAAAGGAGGCAAAGAGCTGAACTTCAATTTTTCATGTAAATACTGCCAGGACAGCTTATATGCGAGAAGGAAAACAGAGCTTATCATGATTAGGACATGATTTTACCTGGGCAGTGGATCAGGTAAATTAGTCACAAAATTACAACATTTCAGCTACTGGTATTTTCCATATTAAAAATGAAATTTAATTTTCCAGTTTTGCAGAAGCAAAAATTCCAACTATTTGTTATTTTCCATCACTGCCACCCCCATCAGGAGGGAAGGAGAAGGAGCAAGAGAGAACTAAATGCAGCCTAATCCCCCCAAATAAATTTCCACAAAGGCTATTTGGCTATTTCTGTCGGGGGGGGAAATGTTAGTGTACAAATTTCAGCCACCCTCTATGTCCATGCTGTATGGCATCTCCTTGATAACTCTGTGAGCTCCTTTGCTCCTGGGCTCCTTTAATGTGGGGCAGACCTGGCCTGAATCTTCTGAACTATGTGTGTTTACTGTAATTATGGCTGTACCTCGCAGATCAGGATTTACCATGAAACATGGAATCATAGAACGGTGCATTGATGCTCCTCATGTCCTCTGAGTCACTGGATGTGAACTAATATTCTGCAGTGCAGCATCATAGAATCATAGACTGGCTTGGGTTGGAAGGGACGTTAAAACTCATCCAGTTCCAACCTCCTGCCATGGGCAGGGACACCTTCCACTAGAGGAGGTTGCTCCACACCCTGTCCAACCTGGCCTTGAGCACTGCCAGGGATGGGGCATGCACACTGCCTGGCCAGCTCCGATGGAGGAGTGCCGTTTCTGACCCTGTGTGGTGAGGTTTTTCAATGCTTGGTTTAGTTCCACTCAGGCTACAAACCAGAGAAGCAAACCAAAAACAGAGAAGGAAAAAAAGCAGGAAAAAGAATCTTTTCTGATTCTCAACATAAAGCTAGGATTACCACCAAAGGACAATAAAAATTCTTTTATTACCAACAACAGGAAGAGCAAAGGAAAATAAAACCACAGAATATCTTTGTTATAATTTTTCCATAACAAATAGGGTCTTTTCTGGCCATTTTTGGCTTTTTTTTTTTTTTTTTTCTTAAAATTGTATCTGTTTAGGAAAAAAAAAAAATCTTGTTTAGAATAAAACCAAAACTGCAGAGGAAAAAGCAGTGCTCTTATGAAAGGGTTTGACATCATAACCCATCTATTAAATAGCAGTATTCTTAAAGGAAAGTAATTTACAAATAAAAGGACGGAAAGGAAAGGTTGTATGAGTTCCTGAGCCCATTGTTGATGCAGCACAGCACAGAGGACTTCCACTATCTATAGTCACGGAAGTTGTGTATTAGCAGGAACCAGCACTGGAGGTTCCCACAGGGAGAAGATCCTTGTAGAGAAATGTGGCTGTGACTCGCCTTTGTGTTTCTTCATTCCCCACACTTCTCTGTAGTTTAACTGTGGGCGACTATGGAACATAAAGTGTTGAAGAGGAGTGGAATGAGCTGCTTTTCCTGGCTAGTGGCTGTGATGGAGCTGCATCCCACAGAGCTCTGGTCCACCATCAGCGCTCCCATCCTGCAAGCGCGGCTGAGCATCAGCTGAAAGCAGCTCTTGTGAGTTTGAGGGGGATGTGAACTTATCTCCCAGAGCTCTTTTTCATGCTTTCCCTAGATTTGAGGGCTCATTTGGTTTTGTTTTCACTGGGCTTCTGAGGGGGAAAAGTCTTTTCTCTTCCAAAGCCTGGCATGCATTCTTCATGTACCTAGCATTTGCTGTGTGGCTCTATCCGAGGCTGATTAGGGTTGATAGTGTGTGGCAGTGAGTTATTACCACGTGAGACTGTAAAGCCAAACCAGACATATTGGACATAAAACAGGCACAGAAATGGACTTTTTTCACTTTATCTGACTCTGCTCTTGATAACAAAGGCAGCCTGGTAACAAAAGATTTTGTTTCCTATTAATCCATAGTGAGAAGTATCAGGCAATTCACCCTTCCATCAAAGAGGTCTCTCTGCTCTGATCCTCTGCCATGGGATGCTGCTAATCCAGGCCTGGTTAAAGGCTGTCCCAGATCACAGCAGCTGGTGTCCCCCTGGGCACATCCCAAACAGGATCAGGAGGGCAGTGCCGGGATCTCCCCTTAGGCAAACACAGAGCACTTTTTCCAGAAGGACGTTGAAGGTGGGTTGAGAGTGAAACAGCAAAGCAGCAAAGTTCTCACCAAGTTTTAATGGGATTGAACCAGGAATAATTTCCAAGTTTTTAAGTAAATCCCAGGAATTATAAACATTACAATGCTGACAAGAGCCTCCTTATCATGATGTGCTCCCTCATTATTCCTTTAGCTCCGTCTTCCTGTACAGTGCTGCCCTGCTTCATTTGATAGCCAAAGGAGTTAAAGATTCTCATTTTGGTTTGAATACCGATGTCTTAGCCCAGAAAGCATAATCAAATCAATGCAGAGAAAAAATAAGACTGTTTCCATGCACATATTTCCCGATGTAAACATTCCTTTAATTCAGTGCAAAATCTTTGAACTGTAAATCCTTTTAAATCCTTTTCATTTTTGGTTTTGTTTTAATTTTCTCATGTATTTTTTTGGATTTGGGTTCCAAACAAATGTGAGGGTGCTATCAATGTCTTGAACCAGATTCTATAAGATGTGTTTGGGGTTTTTTTCTCTCCTTACACCACTATTTTTAATCTGACTTCTCCATCATGGGCTTTTTCCAACACATTTTGCCATAGTGTGTGATGAGAGGATGAAGATTCCCATGGCCAAACGCTTTTGTGAGGTACATTTGTATAAATATTAGATAATCCCTCAAGATGAATTCTGCAGTATATTTTAGGAAGATCATGGTGATGAAATGATGATAAAGCTCATCTAGAATCTGTAGGAGGAAGATGCCCCAGACAAAAAAAGCCAAATACTAAGTAGTTATTCAGAGCACTGTGTTCACATCTATGATCAAACATTCAAAACAACCAAACTGAGTAAGACTGGGTATTTGTTTTGCAAGAGCCGCTGGGTGCAAATCTAGATCTAAGAAACCTACAGAAACAAGATGTAAAATCAAGACAAAAAGGGATTTTAGTGCTGCATGTAATAGAGCTGGGGGGAGATGAGCTTGCATTAATTATGGTGATCTAGATAAGGTGCAGAACAGCTCCTTAGCTGAGGCATAACACATAAAGGTAACATCTACCTATTTTCTCATACAGTCTGATAAAAGACATAAAACCTAGCTTAATTACATCACTTTTCTATTTTGTAGAAGGTGATAAGGCACAAGATACTCCCAAGACATGGAAGACATTTATGTTAACCATGAGCACATCCTGTCCGTCCCTCAGTCCATGAAATACAATTCAAAGTCACACAAAGAAGGACAGAGATCCGTTCTGATTCATTCTTTCCCAAAGACACTTTCTTTTGAGAACAGTGGAAAGTACCTTTTTCTTTTTCCACAACCGTAATTTAATTCTTTATTTTAACCAAGTTGCTTCGTTCTTTCTCCTTGATAACTCACGAGTTCAAATGTAAAAAATGTATTATTACAAGAGACAATTACAGGGTTCAAAGCATTCTGAAGCATTCCATGCTTCCAGCTTCTGGTACTGATATAAGTAGAGGAATAGTTGTGGGTTTTTTACTTGCATGAAGTGGAAGAGTTCCAAGAGCTGGTGGTAAAAGGCCTAATGAAAGTCTGCCTTCATCAGACACAACAAAGATCCTGCATCCTGGGAGGTTAACTGTTTCTATGGACGTGATGCCCAAGCACCATCATACAACCCAAACAAGCCCTTGTCCATGTAAACTCAATCATTTCATGCTCAGTCAAAAATAACAATATCAAAATAATAAGAAAATACTAAATCCCGGTTTTGTTTGGCTTTTTTTTTTTTAAAAAAAAAGATAAAACATTACTTTGGGAGTTGAACGGATGCAGCTCTTTAGTTCTCAGAGTTTGGACTGAAGATGTGTCTAGCACCTTTGGTGGTACAGTTGGACAGCAGCAGGCTATAGAAAGTGCCTATTTTGAAGTGCGCCCAGTTGTTGCACAAACTTCTGCCTGCTGTAGTGCAGGAGGCTCTTTTCTGCTGAACCTTCTGTTTGTCATTTCTTTTTCCATCTTATAAATACTGATTGGAAACTTCTTCTTGGAAGGAAGGAGGAAATCTTGTGGATTGTAAACACTGAGAAGAAGATGAATTGTTTAGGATGGTGAAAAGGGTATAAGGACTAAAAGCATAATGTTAAGTAGAGGAAAGTTTAGACTGAATAACAGGATAAACTTCCAAGTGCTGAAATCTTATTAGACTGCGGAAAATTCTTCCAAAGGATGTGGGAGAAGCTCCACTGTTTGAACAGTTTACCGTTAGATTGGACAAAGGACTAAAAATAAGCCTTAAACTATCTTGCCTTAGCAAAGAGGATGAACTGAAGAAGCGAAGTCCATTTACACAGCACCACCTTCTCCGATTTCATTGATCGCAAATCGGTTCAAGTCCGGGGAGTGAGAGTATCAGTGAGATGCGAATGTCTAAAGAGGAATTCACTCACCGTGATACCCATGAGAGAAAGAGAAGTTAACAGGAGCTACAGATTTGATGGCAAATTTATTCAAGTCCCTTCTATCAGATGGTCCAATGTTCAGGAAAGAATTAAAGTTCTAAATATTTATATGTTTAAGTAACAGGCTAATAAAATTAATGTCAGATGATCTAAGTAACTTACTGATTTTATGTAGTAAAGGCAGATGATGAGGCAAAGAAGATCCAACAGGGTTTACAACTGTAACGGTTCACCAGCAAGATTAGAGGGGTTTGGATATTAATCTACGTGCTGCCTTTTTCCTTTCTCTTTATGGATGATTTAAAAGCAAATTCTAGCTTGTTTTTAAATCCATTCATGATGGTATTGACCTGAAGTGCCTGGAGAAGCAGCAAATCTGTCCCCTGACTTTGCTGGGCCCTGGGTTTTATCAGACCATCTGCATTTATTGCATGAACACCATAGAATCATAGAATCATAGAAGAGTTAGGGTTGGAAAGGACCTTAAGATCATCCTGAACTGTTTGCTCTGGGGACTTGTTATGAGTCTTCAAGATTTGATCTGCGTTACTTAACTCTGACTGGTCAAATGAATCACATGGTGGCCTTTCCAGTCCTGAATGGAGGCATGTGTAAGCACATCTGGTGCAAATATTTCCTGGTAGAAACTGAAATGTCAGTTTCTGTAAATACTTCTCTGTGTGATTCTGAAGTTTGCTCTGCACTACATTTTTGGCCAGTAAAACTTGATAACTCCAAAGTTCTTAGAAAGCAAAGACAAAGAGATGTGAGCATGGCCAAAGGGACTTTGCTGCAAATTTGAATGAGTCTAGTATCAGCTAAAGCACACGTTAAATCTGCAGTAAAATGGAATCTTCTGTAAAGACTTGAGAAGGTGCACAGTTCTTGAGCTAAAGTAGAGCAGATGGAGACCTCAGGGTTTCAAGTTAAAAGCAGATCAGCTGGGGTCATCTCACTGTTAAATGCATGGGAATATAGAATAGCTACTTTTAATAGTGCGATCAAACCACAGTGTTTATGTTTATGTGTCTATTTGGCATTTTCTGCTGGATGTGTTATGGGTGTTGAGGGGGCATCTGAATCCCACCTCAAGCATAAGTGACCTAAGGCCAGGATGGAAGGGGCTTGGAGCAACCTGATCGAGTGGGAGGTGTCCCTGCCCATGGCAGGGGGTTGGAACTGGATGAGCTTTAAGGTCCCTTCCAAAACAAACCATTCCATGCTTCTGTGACTCTGTGATTTCACTCTCTGGTTAAGTCAAAATCCTTCAATTTCTCTGAACATGTGGTAAAACCTTCCTATGGATACTTGACCTTGGGACCCAAAGATCAAGGGACTTCTTGTGTCTTTTCGAGTAGTTTCATTCTTAACTTTCATTTAGCAAGGGATTTCTCTTCTTCATTCTTCTTTCTCCTAACACATCTCGACCTTCTCTCACTTCCTTAGGCTTTTCATTTTTTTCCTTCAAGCTATCCTTCCTCACTTTGTCCCACACCTTTCCTTAACACTTCCCCAGATCTTTTTCCCTCTCCCACTGTTATGAATCCTCAAGGGCCACAAGAATTTTCCATTTTCCTGCCTTAAACTCTTCGTATATCTCTCCCCACCTCGTTACAATAAAATAATTCTTCCATTTCGCTGTCACCTCCATTTAGCTCTCTTACCCTCCACTCCCTCTTTTTCCCCTGGTTTAAAGACCGACCAGCATTTCCTGAATTGGAAAAACCACAATAATATTTTTTTCCATTGAAAATACCACAAGTGCAGTATTTCCATTGAACACACCACAAGAACAGTGTTTCCATTGAACATACCACACGGACGGTGCTTTTGAGGTATCTAAATGCTAAGATGAACTCATCTTGGACTCATTAAACCAAAGCCCCTTCTCAACGAGAAAAAAAGAGAATTTCCTCAGACAGAGAAAGAATTTTTATTCACGGGTTTTTAAAAAGAGACAAAAAATACAATAAAAACAAGAGCTTGACAGAGCCAGGACAATCCTGCACTTGCTTTGTGAGTAAAATATAAATAGGTTTGAGCAAGTGAAAAAAAAAGGAATCCATTAAAACTGCTTAGAGTGGTTGAACAGCTGGAAAAGCAACTTTTTTTTTTGTGATAACATTTAAAGCTGCTTAGCAGCTGGGAAAAAATGGCCTGTAAAAACACTTAACATTTACAGGCACTCAGTGGCTGGAAAAGCAACTTGTTATAAAATTGATTTAACATTTCGGTGGCTGGAAAAGACGTACACACACATACATCTCACTGCACTGTTTTACGTAGCTATTTATGGGTATTTAGACACAGATAACTCTATAAATAGAGAAGCTTGGCATTTCTGCTGATGCCATTGTGGCAGGGAATCATTTCCATTCAGAGCACTCACCATTTCTATTTTATTCTCTGGGAGTTTGAAACGAAGCCATTTAAATTCCCATCAGTCTGAAGTCTGGCACGCCGGGATGCTCAGCCATCCCCCCAGCCCCCCAGAACGCCTTAAATCACTGTAGTTACAGAGCACTTTATGAAATAATAAGGGAGTTCTGCATCTGATCAGCTCAATGAAAGACTGAGTGAAGCAGCAGAGCCCAAGCTGGTGTACAGATAGTATTTGTCATCAAGGATGCTAGATAGGATCATCTCCACCAGCTCACCTGATGTGATGGGAGTGACGTGCTGCCTGTCTATCACAGCCCTCATAGCTGACAGCAGCTTTGCATCCCCAGAAGTGACAAGAACAATATCTGATTATTAAAGAAGTGATGTGAAAAGCACCATGTAAATGGCAATTAAGCATATTTGTTTCTCTCTAAGATTAGAGTTCTTAAAAATGCCATTTAAAAACGTGAGTCATGTAATAAGCCCCAAAGCAGCACCAAGCAGTTGTGCTATTGCCTAAACGTGAACGCTAACAGGCTTTCTGTAAACCATGAAGCACTTTCATGTAGGAGAACCTTGATGTGTGTGGGTATACATTGGGAATAATTGCTGTATTATATTACTGTAATACTGTAATAGATATGTTTGCAGCACAAGAACTTAATTCCTTGACCCAGTGATTCCTGTTTTCCCCAGCCCCTGGTGAAACAGCAGCACTTTCTGTTGCTACCCCTAAGGCTTTGCCTCCATCTGATGTTTCTATTTCATTTTGCCAAATGCGCCTCTCTGACAGAATTAACTGGACTCACCCATTGTGCTTGAGGTGTCATCAAAGCATAGAGGCAGTTATTGCACTGCTACACCAGCTTTCAGCAGTAAAACATGTTATGCGATGCATGTCTTGCTGGTGGGGGGCAGTCCAGGCAAACCAAGGTAAAACCCTGTGATCCAGCCTCACTCCCCCAAGAGCTGACCACAAGCTCATGGTGAGCCCCCTCAGAAAAGAACAGCAAATGAGGCTGATTATGCCTTATTTCCAAGCAGATACGTTCTGACTGGTTGGATTATTGCTGCGGCTGTGTAACCAATCCCTCCATACACAGTAAAGAGGGAAGAGCATTAGGTGATGTTTCCCAAAGTCCCAAACTTCTCCTGAAGTCAAGAGTAGAGCCCAAAGTGCTGCTTAGGTGGGTTTGATGCCAGCTTTTGGAGCTGAGAAACTGAATGTCTTACCTCTGCTGGTAACTGCAGATAATGAGGCAACGTTCCCAAAGTATCTGAGACAGGGATCTTTTAAGCATAACTACTTTGTGGCCAAATGCTTGTGAAAGTGGAAAAATAATAATTAGCTATGAATATGTGAAGACGTATATTCCTCAAGGACAGACAGGAATCATTTAATGCTGTCCGGGTGAGGGGAGGAGGTGCAAAAAGAAGATTTTAAGAAGAGTTTTCCTGCCAGGGAGAGCTATTAGGCACTGGAATTATTTCCTCAATGAAAGCCGAGGAAGGCAATTCCTGCAGACATTTAATAATAGATTGGGCAAAGAATTAGGAAATATAAAGAAGAAGCCTGTACTGGCAGGTAATGGAGCAAATCAGAACTAGTAGGACTTAAACTTTTTAGGGTTTAGGATAATATAAAGTCAATAGATACTTTGTCAATTTACAGTCTTTTTCATTGTAGTCCAATACCAAGAAATAATGCAGAACAGCTTAATATTAAAGGAAAACAACCCCAGTGAGTGCTGAGGACACTAGGATGATGCAGTGCCAGAGAGGCACTGAGATCCCATGGGCATGCAGGAAATACACAAGCAAGTTTGTAAGCAGGCCACAAAAGCTAGTGTGGAAGAGAAGGGGGAGAAGGAGCCAAGGTTTGATCTGGAAAATAAAAAGGGAAAAGCAAGGATGAAGAAGCAGAGGATTGAACGAAAGGGATGGGATGGGAGGGGGTCCTGGAGAGGACTCTGTCTTGGCAACAACTATGGAAAATAAAAGTACAGAATAAAAAGCTGCTCTAAGAACAGCCCATGATCAAATCCCAGACTGGGTAATTTGTATTTCAGGGGCTCGAGGAAAGGATGCTCACTGCTGTCTCTGCCTCTGTACCTTGCAGCACGTTTTGTGTTCCTGGACAAACCACAAGAACTAAATCATGGGCATCTGGCTCAGACTTGAACTGGGGTGTAAAGGCTGAGCCGCATCAGACTGAGTAACTAAATTTGGGGAAAGGCAGACACTGCAGAGCACTGTAGTGTCTGGGTTATCCAGAGGATGACTAAGCCAGGTTCTTTCTTCCTCTGTTCATCCTGAGCAGCATGGTGGGTGCCAGGTTTTATTCTTTCATCCTTTCTCCCTGCTCTGCGTTTTGAAAACAAAATGTAGAATATGCTGTAATGATTCCACATGGGATTATTAACCAGTGATGCACATTGCTGGGCATGGTATTGTGATGTCCAGGATGCTGAGGTCAGGAGGGAACATGGCTTGGGGCACCCCATGAACTCCTTGAGTGACTGAAGATGATGCCAAGTGCATCTGTAAGGCAGCAGCACCCCATCTCCCTGCTTTCCCAACCTTGAACATGCAATCTCTTCTGCATCTGGATATGAAAATGTTTATTCCTAAAACAAAAGCTGAAGAGAAAGAAAGGAACAGAAAATCCTCAAAGGATGTTCTCACCCATAAATTCCTTCAGAGATGAGTAAATGTAGATGAAGTTTATAGCCTTTTTAACAACATAATGGCTTTTCAGATTATCTCTAGGTCCAATCCAGATATGCATTATAAACAGTGATTCGCAGTTGTAACTCCATGAAGGCCCTAAGTGCTCATCAGTGTATGGAAAGCTTAGCATATTTGTCCCCAGTTTTTAAGTACTTGCTGACTGTAGTGGCTGGAGAGGCCAAGTCTAATGCACTTATTCTGCTTAAATAGCCATTTACTCCACAAGCACCATCACTCGCTGATGCTATCATTAAACTTGAGTAATGGTGTCAGAATTTGCTCCTGTACTTCGGCAGTTACTTCGTAGCCTACACAGAAACATCCTCAGTACCAATCTAACCCTACTTAGAAGCTGCTCAGAAGTACAGGTTATTCACTACATGTTTGCACAGTGACCAGAGCAATCAAGTTTTACCCTGATTGAAGCCTGGGATACTCCTGGAGCCACCATCTCTCTTGCTCCAGTGGCAGCTCCAAGCAACACAGGGCTCAATGTCCTTCGCTGACCCTAGGGTGGGCATCAGAGCTGATGTGGTGAGAGGAGCTTTTGTCTTCTCATCAAAGATAGAAGAAAGAGAGAGAAATGACTCTATGACTATTATGTGAGTTAATGCTTCCTCTTGAGGTATCTGCACACGTTGCAGTATAATTAGACCCAAGAAAAAAGAGGCCATGAAGGAAAAGAAAGCTGAGTCTCTGAATTTGGATCATTGCAGTAGAGATAGGAAATACTTTATGGAAAAGTCACTGACTTCATGCTGTACTGTACAACTCTTATTTATACATTATTAGAACCTCATATCACCATTGGATTTAAATTATAGCTATATTATCATCCATCAGCAAGCTGACCTAGAAACGTACTCGTTTAAGAACATAAGTGTTCTGAGTAAAAGACTTCTCCCAGATGCCAAAACAAAAACAAGTACAATGGGTTTTGGATCCAGACAATGGTTTGGAACTGTATTGGCAGCTATCAAGTTAGAATATTTGATCTTCACAGCTTGACGTCAGGAATGGCTTTTAAATCTCCTGGCTGGTAAATAGATCTGGCTCATGCCTTGTTTAACATTTGAGGCGCTTATAGATATTGCGGTTACAAAGTTGATCAAACATGCAAGGCATTATTTGTAAGAAAAACATTTACCTTACTGGAGAGTCTTGACATATACAGAAGGCTCCAATGATTTCCCATCTGCTTTAACGCGTGAAGGAAAGTGGAATTTGCTTTGAGACTCAAAAAAGCAGGCAGTTCTTGTGCTACATGTTGCTGGGTCTGTTGGGGCTTTAAATGCCTGTAGGTGAGTTCAGCACTAATTTCTTTTGTGAGATGAAACTCGCTCAAAGAGACAGAAAACTTCTACATTGAAAAGCAAAGCAAAAAGAAGATCTGAGATTTGAGAATTGAATGTGAAATTGTGGTGGTTGTTTCAGCTCTCTTATTCCTCTGTCAATGACAAATAAAGTCAAAAGAGAGGGAGAAGGACTGGAAAAGTAGGGGAAAGAGGGAAGGAGAAGAGCAGAAAAGAGAAACAGAACACAGACATTTTTGAAATCTCAGCTGAAAAATGTACTCAAGATTTTCCATTAGAAAGTTGAGGGGGAAAGAAGGGTCCTGTTCAGAGGAGGTGGTTTTGAAGTGGAATACTGAGGGAGTTGGAGGGTTTTCTGTAACTAGATCAAATTTGTGTTACAGCAGAACACAATGCAGGGGTCTGCCTCTCCCATTGTTTGCTACCTGCCTCTAGGTGATGCTTCACTTAAGCAGAGGATCCAGTACTTGAAAATACTTGCTGTTATCACAGCCAGCAGTGTGAGGCAGAGACTGGAAGCTGCAGTTAAAGAGGATCACAGTGGATTAAAAGAAATGAGGGAAGGGAAAAGACTAATTCTCATCATGAGAGCTACTGAAGCAAAATGAGCAGCATCCGTGGTGCTGGAGCACAGCAGCCCTCAAGCCTCCATCCACTGCTGTGCTTTGTGGTGTGTGACCCTTCTCTGGCATATAACACACCTTCAGGCTTGTCTGGTGATGTGCTGAGTATAAATGAGATGAGTATATATTCCATGTACTCCTAATAAAGCCCTGTGTTTGCTGCCTCTCTGGACGTAAGTATCCCTTGCAAGATGCTCTGTATGAGCCATTCATTTGCCAATGGGAAGATGTTAATTTTCCCCTTCTAGACTTTCAGGTTTTTGGTTCCTTCAAGAAAAAAGAGAGGTCTGACTGTACAAGAGGGAGGGTGGCTTGTGTGGGTTAGCTCTGTGCTGACGCTGCTGTTCTGAATCATAACTGAGATGGAGATTATCATTCCCCTCAGCTTAAAAATACTCAAAAGCCTTTTCCTGGAAATGGTTTATTTTGAAGCGAAACAGTGCAGTTTGTGCGTGGCTTCCGTTACTGTGACTACTGCACATAGAAGCTCCTAATAAGCCATTCTAAGAGTACTGTGTGGAGACTGGCAACCAGGTATAGGGAGAGATGGTGTCACTGTCTCTGGTGAAAGATGCTCTGCAGGGTGAGTTCCTTCATACATAAACCCAAGGGACTAAGCATCAAAGAGGCACATTGGAAAACTAACTCCCAGCAGTGGGGGAAGCATCAGCTGGCATTCACTCTTATATTAGGCTCAATGAATCCAGTGGGCTAAAACCCCATTGAAAACCAGGTTTTTCAGGAAAAAGCTTTCATTTCTAACTTTCAAAGTGTCAAATTTGTGTGGGAACAAGTTCGTGCTTTATTCTGGAGATTGGGTGTGTAAGACCTACAGACACAGGAGCAAGAAAGCAAATAGAAAGTACCAATCTTGATATGTTTTACTAAAAATAATGTGTTCTTTAAGTCAGCCCCTGGTGTTTTCCTCATTGACTCATGATTTCTGACTGCTTCGAACAGACAATAACAGAGACTGTCCAGGAACCAGAATATTACCCCCTGAGCCGAATAACTATAAAGTGGCCCTTAAATTGCAGAGGTCTTGCTTACCAAGAGCTATCACTGACAAAATTCATGAGCAATTGTGGATAACACATTCATTTGAGAATCTGACAACTTGAGGACAACCTTCGAACAAAAAAGTTCCAAAACCCCCAGTCTGAAGCCTCAGGATCAGCAAAGGATATGTACAAAATTCCCCTTTGTGTTATTACTGGACGGGCCAGACGTCCAGACGCACTGAGTTACTCAAGCGCGCTGTCAGCTACACCATAAATTTATATGGAATTTCAGTGCTATCTCAGAGGGGCAATATTGGCTTAAGGTGTTTCCATTTCAGAGCTTTGTCCCATGGCAGACTGGTATTATTTTTTGCCCAGTTTTTGCCTGGTGTTGAGCTTTCTGAATGACTTTAGCTTCACAAATCTTTATTGGTCACATATTTCTCTCCCAGACAGCTCCAGCTCCACATTACTGCAATCCAGTGCCTGCCAGTCAGACTTAACACCAGTCTGCTGTCAGTAGATGCTACTGTGCTATTTATAAACCCTTTGCTACATGCAGGTATTTATGGCACTGATGAGGGTCAGGAAGAACAGGAGAAAAAAAAGGAAAAAGGAAAAAGTTCACTCCACTTTTATTAGTCAAGTTCACAGCCAACCATATGGCCACAAACTGGAAGCTGCCAGCTCAGACAACTGGAACAACATCACTTTCTGAATCCTGCAAAAGCCATTACATTGTATTATATATGTGGAGATATATATATATATACATATATCTTCAGAGAGAGGTGTCAGGCATTTAATAAATGATAACAAAGTGCTGCCTGAGACCCTTGTGTCACTCCTGTACCTTATCCCTGGTATATAACAGAAGGACCCTCGCTTTATGCACACACGTGCCTCCCAACTGAAGTCCCGCTACCACTTCCCTCCCATTAGACACTTACCAGAAGGGATAGGTTTCTTTGCTGAAATAAATCATGTTGATAAAGATACAGACACAGTCCTGAGTGGAAGAGGAAGAACATGCAGCTGCGCCTGCAAGTGCTAATGGAGAGGATAGAGTCCCTTAAGTGTCTGCAATATATTTTGGAGATTATTTCATGTACTCCTCTGCTCTGTGGGTTTTTTTTTTCCTGTAGATGGTTCTTGCTGGAAATTTGGAAAACCAGAAGTTTTCTTTTAGATTTAAATGATGGAGGAACAAAAAGTATTGTGAAAAATCAACAGGAGATGCTGAGATGCTTTGAGCAGAGCAACTTGCATCATGTATCACAGCAAGCTGCACATCTCCTGAGGGCATCTGTCTTACATCTTCAGCTGGAGCACAATGCAGTGGTGCCCAGCAAGCTCTGACTAAGTTTGTCTATTAGCCAGAAGTTCTTCCTTGTGAGGGTGCTGAGGAGCTGGCACAGGGTGCCCAGAGGAGCTGTGGCTGCCCCATCCCTGGCAGTGTTCAAGGCCAGGTTGGATGGGGCTTGGAGCAATGTGCTCTAGTGGAAGGTGCCCCTGCCATGGGTAGGGGGTTGGGTGAGCTTTATGGTCCTTTCCAACACAAACTATTCCATGATTCTATGATCCATGCATTCAGCTTTGTGGATATCCTAGCTCATGTCCCAAAAGGACAAAACTACCTTTTAGCATATCTCATTAGCTCAGACATACCAGAGTGGTGATAAATGTACCACTACCAGAGCTAGTCTTGGTCAGTCTTGCTCTTGGTCCGTCTGCCCCACTCTCAGCTAAGCACAGATGCCCAGCAGTGAAGGGCTGGCAGTGATCTTGCCTTTATTGTGGCTTTCACAAGGTCGTTCTCATTCTTCTTGCATCAGTTTCCCTATCTGAAAGATAAAGGTTCTCAATACCTATCTACATCAGAAGTTTGTGTGTAGGTTTAATTACTAATCCACAGTCTCTGTGGGAGTAACAAAGAGACGGAAGCACTGGGGGAGGGAGAAGCTGGGTAACAGTCGTAGGAAACACATGGTCACAGAGCTGAGCTGCCGCAGAAATTCCCATCAGGGAACAATGCTGCACCAGCTGGGAGGCGGAGAAGGTGACCTCAGGGCTTTGCCTCTCCATCCCCATGAGCCCATTGTTCTATTGTGTCCTTCTCAGGGAGTTCAAGGGGATAAACAGCATTTTCCAACTGAGCTTGGTCTCCGGGATGGCTTTCTTCCCTTCTAGCTGTATTTTAGCTAAGAAATTAAGTGTGGATGCACTCTGCACCTGCTGGGGTATGGGTTCAGCATGTGGTTTGGTACTTGCATTGTGTGTCCCAAAGCATCCTGCTGTCCTGGGCTGGTGACTAGAAAGAGACACAAGTAAGCAAACACAGGAGTCCAGTGACATGAAGGATGATGTTCCCAAATTCTCCCCAGTGTTCTTCACCCCAATATCCACAGTCAAGGCACCTTATATGATTTAAAGTGCAGCATCCTCTTCTGCACCACAGCCGTGGCTGAAGGCACTCTCAGAGCCGTGCTGGTGGTGGGAATGAGCCCAGGGCTGGTGAGGAGCCATCCTGCTCCTTCCCTACTGGTGTCCAGAGCAATTCACCCCTGCACAGCCCAGTCCCAAGGAAATAGTGATGTTCAGAGGGCTGAGCAATGCTGCATCACAGGGCACTGGGAGAAGCAGGCACCACGCTGAAGCAGGGCTATCTTCGTGTTCTGAACTACACACAGAAATGAAAACTGAGACGTGCATGAAGAGATCCAACTCTTTCAGTTTCCTAAACAGTTCTGCGAAGCAGGTGCCTGAAGGGGCAGCTTAAAGCACCTGAATTAAAAGCTCAGCACTTGCAGGTGTAATGGAACTGCCTTAAGAAACCTTAGCCAGACAAAGCACTGCTCAGCTGTTGCCTTCACTTTTCCTCATTCAAACAGTGCTTCCTCAAGAAGTAAAATGACCATTCTTGTCATTCCTAATCAGACATGATTAGCACTTCTTTCTCCCTATGAGCATGTCCCCATATCAGCTGCACTGTTTGGACTGGGTGTTTTCTGCAAAGGACACCCAGAGGTGTTAAATCACTTCTCCTTCACCATGCCCAGGGCTCCTGGAAACCCTCCCTTTAATACCTCTGTATTGCTGGAGGAAGGAGGTGGCAGATTGGCAAATCTAATACTTTGTAAAATAATGCCATATGAATCCCGGCTGTTGCCATATGATCAGACTGCTTTGGCAGATGTGCTGTGCTGCCCTGGGCCTGTTTGATTTCAGTGTGAAAGTATGGCACTTTTAAATCAGAAGGCGCATCTACTGTTACTCAAAGTTTCTTAAATATGCAAAAGCTTTTAATCACCGTGAGTCTGTTATTTAAGTACCTCCTTCTCTGCTGGCTTTTCTGAGCTGTAGAAACTTAAAGCACTGCAGGAACCTGGTGCAGAGGAGCCTTTTGCCACCCATGGTGAGAACAGTTCAGTCCCTCGTCCGCTTGAAGCATCTTGTGATGAGAGGTCTGAACTGTGGCCACAGTAAAGGGCATTAACAGTGACTTCAGAGTGATGGAGAGAAGAGGAACAAGGAAGAAGTCACCAAGATTCAGTGACAGCAGAGATTGCAAGGACTTGAACCCCGAACCATCCTGCAGTACTCAGTGGGCTTATGTGTTATGTATCCCTATTCCATAAATATGAATTTTATGGAGACAGACTCCTTGGCAGAGTGGAGCACGAGCCAGTTTGGTAATTATGAATGATAACAGAAGGGGAAGAAAAAGGTGGATGTGGAAAGGGCCTTGTCTCCTACAAGGGAGGAAACTGGTAAACACGCAAGGAAAGGGATCAGTGAGGAGGGAGAGGGGAAAGGGGAAGCCCAGCAGCGCGGAAATGAGTAGAAGGAGAAAATGGGAGCTCAGTGGCATGGTGTTAGTCGAGCCTTTCTAAGCAAAGGTTCTGCCAGCCAAAACAGCAGCAAGTCTGAAGTTGGTTAGGGATTGTTTATTTATTCATACCACAGGATGTTAACTAATATAGTTAAATCCCCCTGGGAAAACAAAGCTGGCTCCTTTATTTTGGTACATTTAAGAATACATTCATCCTTCTTTTCCCTGTTCTATGAAGTTTAAAAGGCTTCAAAGCACCCAGAAAGACTTACAGACTGAACTCCTGCCTCTTTAGGGATGAGAAACAGTCATCACATTGAATAGTGAGCACTTGGGACCTTTGGTAGCCAGATGTAAGACATCTTCCTATGGTGCCTCATGGTTCATGTTCAGGAATGACTTTTTGACCCTTAACCAGTGTTTAAAGCTTTTCTGGGCAGTAGATGTGACTGATATTTATATGAAATTAATCCCCCTGTGCAGGAGGCTCTACACACTCAGGTCAAAATGTGGGTTTAGTAGGAATTAATTGGAGAGTGAATATTTACTTTCAGCTCAGGTTTTGCTTCCTTCGCTTTGGTTTGTAAGTGTTGAAAGTTTCACCTTCCCAATGCAAAAATAAAGTGAAAACAACAAGATTCTCAGTTGCTCACTTAAAATAACTTGAATGGAGCTTTATATACATTACAAATACTTCAGCAGGGATAAAAACACTGAACCTGCAGCTGCAAAACAAGGTCTGTGGGGCTGTGGAGGATAACCAGCCCGCTGTGCCAGGCACTGCTCCGGAGCTGCATTCCCAAGGAAAAGAAGTAAAAAAGACATTTAATTGACTAAAGTCCTGATTGTCTTTTCAGACACCCTTCTTGATGTGGTTGGAGATTGGAACCCTTTTGGAAAGCAACTTGACATTTCATAGCTGAGACATTTCCTCCATTGCTTTTGACTTTCAGGCCTCAATTATTTCCACCAGGAGAGCGTTTGCCAAGCTGATGAAATTGAAAACAGAGTGGATGTTATAAAATACAGGTAGCTCCGGCCGCTGTGCGTGATGCTGCCTCATGTGTTTTGTTCATTTTGCTTCTCCCCATTCCCTTTCAAGGCCGGAGCAGGGCAGGGGCTGCGCCGGCACATCTGTGTCCAGGTATTGCTTTTAGCTTGGTCTCTCATCTGGAAAATTCCTTATAGTTTTTGCAGGGACAAATTCTTCTTCCCGGTTGTAGAGGGAAAGGAGGGAAACCATTCCTGTCCCTCAACAGGTTTTGATGGAAATTCTCATCCTGTGCCAAATGATCACTGAAAACATTTTTAAAGAACATTTATGGGGAAAATGTTGCAATTCTCTGTCTTTTTGTGCCCTGTTTAACTTTTCCTGGGGATGGAAACTGGTAAACTTTCAATTTATTGCAGCCGTCCTGGTTTACAGCTTAGAAAAACACCTTTTTCATGGCTCTATTCTCATACCTATGTGACACAACTGCACCAATGCAGCCAGAGCCATGGGAGCTCAGCACATCTGAACATTTGGTCTAAGTAGTGATGCTTAAATGTGATGGAGTCTGAATTTGTGTAATTATAGAGTGGTTTGGTTTGGAAGGGACATCAAAGCTCATCCAGTTCCATGGGCAGGGACACCTTCCACTAGAGCAAGTTGCTCCAAGTCCCG
Organism: Psilopsiagon aymara; assembly: GCA_024733675.1. Taxonomy (NCBI): domain Eukaryota; kingdom Metazoa; phylum Chordata; class Aves; order Psittaciformes; family Psittacidae; genus Psilopsiagon; species Psilopsiagon aymara. Next base: position 49,285 of record JANRGW010151894.1, read on the forward strand.
TCCAGCCTGGCCTTGAACACTGCCAGGAATGGGGCAGCCACAGCACCCTCATGGGGAAGGATTTCCTCCTAATACCTCATCTCAATCTACCCCCTTTCAGTTTAAAACCACCCCCCATGTCCTTGTGAACCCGTGCTGGGTGAGGCACTGTCTGGGACTGAGGCAGCTGAGGAATCATCTGGACATAAGGAAAAAACAGCTGAATCCTCTGTGCTAACTTCAAAACAGGAGGTGACGTAGGAACCGCTTCTTGGCGCAGCAGCACTTCTCTGCTCTGCCCCCATCCCCTGACCAAACCGGTCCTGCAAAGTCACCTTAACCAAATAAAGAGTTTGGCTCTGAATACATTGGGGCTGGTATCCAAAGAGGATTACATGATTCCCACTGGGAGCCCATAGCCAGGATAGGTGTAGGACAGAGGTGTTAGGGAGGCAGCACTCATCTCCTAACCCCTCGCCTTGGGTCTGAGAGCTGCTGTTACTGCACAATGATTCAGCTGTGCATCATCCGGAGTAATAAAATGCAGATGCCTGAAGCAACAAGTGATTTGTTTAGACCTGGAGGAGCTGATTACAGGATTGATGGCCCCACAGAGGAGCAATATCTGTCCTCTCTTCTGGGAGACACCAATCCAAGATAGAAGGAGCAGTTTATCTCTGCCAACACTTGAAGCCTGAGGATGTTTCAGTAGGAAGTAACCATGGTAAAACATCCTCTGTAGCATGTAAACAATTTTTCCCTATTCAGTATAGACCAAAATAAAGCAGGGAACTGTGTAAACATCTCCAAGTTGCTCTTGCTTGTCTTTCACTCCCGAACCGTGGAGCAGAAAGCTCCGCTCAGGAGCCTGTATGTCCCATAACTTCCTTCTGATCCATGATCCAGCACAAATACAAAACCAAATCGTATTCTCACATAATCAATCCGTGTTCTTAGAGAGGAAAAGAGCCCTTAACAGCTGACTAGGAGACCTTGGAGTATAATAGAGCTCTCCAAATGCACAGGTGCGCCAAAATACTTCACCAACAGTGTGTGAGAAAGTATTCATATTGTTCCCAAACCATGGGAAAAACATATCCTGTTCCCATTTCTAACATGTGCCATTCATAAGGATCTATATAATTGGCTGGGTGCAGGAACGTGCGTTGTCTCCTTGCAACCATCCCTGTTTCAGGGGCTGGTGATAAACTTTCGCTCGCTTCCGAGCATTGTCCTGCTCTAAAACAAGCTGGAGAGACCATGCTGGTGTCCTTGTCCTGCTTGGATAGGGAAGCAAGACTGCAGCATTGTGCTCTTTCTTTTGGCCTGACTTATACCAGGATTGATATTAAAGGAAGAGGCTTTTAATGCTGTTGAATTCTCACTGTCCCTTCCCCACAAGGGTGCTCTGATGTGTGATGCTTCCTACATCGGTCCTGAGCGGCCAAAGAGTTACAGAGTGAATGGAGATCACTAGATGGTGAGAGGGGGAAATGAGAAGGACCAGAATAAACTCTGATGATAGGAAACTTGGATGTTGTGGTAACATTTAAATGAGCAGTATAATAAGGGAAACAGAGAAGTGACTGCGGAGAAGAATGACAGGTACTTACTGTTTAATCGCAGTGAAGTGCTGTTACATTTTTGGCTGATGTGAGAGTGTATCTGCAGTTTCCACTTGACATGTTTTGGAGGTAAGGTAGCTTTCCTTTTCATCGGGAAAAGGTCCATGCTCTTTTTTGATCAGAAGTAGCTTATAAAAATAACAACTGAGAAGCAAAATATGTTTTTACTTTTGGAATTTCTGTTAAGAATCACTTCACTTTGACATTTCAACCGGCCTGTGGGCTCGGCAGCTCTTGACCATCCCTCCTTCCTCTGCTTGAAGTAGCAATGAGATTCCATTTCTGAGTGGAATACTCTGAGATGTGCTATTCTTAATAAGAATAAAAGGTTTAAAGCAAAAGACATTGAAGTGGCATTTGAATTTGACTGTGTGCACTGCCTCAGTCTTGTTTAAAGAAGTCTTATGCCTTCAGTTCAATCCATTGAAAGCTTCCAGCCCCTGAACTCTCCCATATGGGAAGTGAGGATACATGAGACAGGGAAAACCTCTTGATTTTTTAACAGTTTGATTCAGGAATTGCCAACGTGGCATCCGAGCATCGCTGGACCACCCAGCAGAACAGATGGGAGCTGTGTTAAGTCTGAGCTCACAGCAGATTTACTGTAACCTGAGCCCCAGGTGAGGCCATCCCAAAGTGTCTCCCCCTTCCTGGATGAGGAAAGGCATCTCCCAACACTTAGCAGCCAGACTGGCCCAGCTTGGATTTAATCATTCTGAAATTGAAGCCACAATGAGTTCCAGCCTAGGCAGAGTTCATCAGAGGTTCAGGGAGCTAAAGTCATTAATTCCCACCAACACCAGAACTTCCTTAATTTGGGAAGATTGGGATAATATTGTAGTAAATAGAGCCTGTCTATGAATAACAGCCCTTTTTGTAGCAGGGTGGCTGTGTTCAGCTGATGGAGCAGTTGGTGCCATTACTTACAGCTGATTGAAGCTATGCTTTAATATTACAGTAGTGTTTTCTAGACAACATGTTTTCCATTCCAAAACAGCAATTATTTTACTATTGATCATTCATTCCCAGGGATCTAATTGGAGATGTATAATGATGCTTGCATTTTTAAGCAGAATTCACTGATTTCGGTTGTCTGTTTTCAGTCAGCAATTGTAAAAGCCTGTAGAGAAGCCAGCTGTTTCCAGGGGCTTGATTGCCCGCCCATGGAAATGAGTTGACCACAGTAATCACCATCGTAGGGCTTCTTAAATTCAGCCTGCTGTGGGTGACGTTGAGACACTGAGATGCTCTGGATGTGGCAGGAAGTGGGCAACAACAGTTCCTTGGCTTTAGCCCCCATATGACCATGATGCTTGGCTTGGGAAAGGGTTTATTATTGCAAGGACAATTGCTATGAACACCAGGGATGACTGCAAGTGAAGGGCTGAGTTCCACAAAGCAGAGCTCAAGCCTCACAGCTTTACAGACCCAAACACACCCCACACTGGGGAAGGCACCAGAACCACACTTCCATTGGCTGAAATCAGGGGCAGGAGAGCCAGCTTTTATTTGGTACCTTTTGCCAAGGGAGCATCAGTGGGGTCGGTGTGGGGGGACAGAGCGATAGGACCCCAACCGTTCCTCCTGCACCACCAGTGTAAATCGGGAAGCACTTTGTCCCATGGCCCTGCTCTCAGCTGAGGAGCTGGTGTGGGGATTGCACAATGAGGCTTTTAAAAATAAAGTGTCTTAAAAATACTCGTTTTCTTTTTCTCTACGTGATGAGAAGCCAAGTGAAAGCAGCAATTTTTGTGCTTTATTTTGTTTTAAACCAATGAAGGTTAATGTTAATAGCAGTCTAGGAGCTGGAAACCCAACTTAAGAAACACTTAATGTTTAGATCTACTTAGTGGTTGGAAAGAACAACTTTTTAAATGCTCCAGCAAGTGGAAACAGCTACCCCTTGTAAACAAACCTTTAGCATTAAGATATTTCTTAGCAGCGGAAAACCTTAACTGCATGGAGACATAGTTCTGAGACATTTCGAAGTGATCAGAGGCTGCCGGCATAACCACGTTCTGTCAGCAGAGACGTCAATGATCAATGGAGATGAAAGAAGAAAGAGTTTCCATACAGGATGCCTTGCTGAATGTTTGTTTCACAATAATTTACTGTATTACACACATAATTCATACCCATATCGGGATCCAGTTCAATGCCGTGCTACTCTAGTTTAAGTGTTTTAGGGTAAGTGAAGTTAAACCAACAAAAACAGCAAAGAGCAGGGCACAGGAATAAAAAATATTGGTTGTTTTCTGCAAGTACAGTAAAATTTCCCAGCCGTAAGATAACCCTGCCAGATATTCCAGTGGTGACCTTGGAAAAATAACACGACAACCTGCTCAGTTGCTGTTTTGCCTCTAAAACCTCATTTCAACCCTGATCATGTGCTTTTGTAGCTGCTTGCCCTGACTGTAGGTTGAAGTGTCCCTGAGGTGAGCTATATATGGGAATTGTGTTTTCCCAGAGAAACAGTGGAAGTCCCATCATGAGACAATTAAATGCATCCGACTGACTGTTGGCAGGGAAGTGGCAGGGATGAACTCATAGGTCTTTTCCATCCTTTGTGTTTTAAGTCTACTGTTTGGATGGGTCAGTGCACGTACCCATTGCTGCTGTTTGCTGCTTCCTTGGGGCATCCACCAGCACATCAGTCGTGACCCACTGAGACATGATTGCAGCCAGGGATGTCCTTCTACTGTCCCATGTGCCATCAAGATGCCATGTATCATCGGCATGCGCTCAGGAAGCTGAGTGTTCCCTTCTTCCACCTGGAAAAGTGGCCACCCCGCACTGGGATGAGATGGGAATATCAATGAGAAACCATTCCCATTGAGGCAGGAATCTTTGCCATCTCACAACCGGGTGGGCAGAGAAGAGGTGGGATTTAAGGGGTCAGGATACCTATAGACCCTCCTCCCAGTCCAGGTACCCCTGTGCCTCCCGGCCCTGTGCTCACAGGGAGCAGCCGCCTGGTGCTTGCAGAGGTCTGGGAGCAAAAGCTGGAGTCCGACACGCTCCTCCTGCTGGGTCATTTCCTTCGAAACAATTGGGAGCTTTGATCCGTTATGTGAGCGAGAACCTGCCTCTGTTCTCACTGTGCACCCTCGGCGGGGCTAAAAAAAGCCCCGCGTGGTGACCAACAACGCGCGTGCACAGAGCTACGCTGCCGCTGAGTAAGCCTCTGTCCCCAGCTTAGGTAATTTCCTTGCATAAATCTCTTTTCAAGAAGGATCTTAAACAGACTTTAACCAGTACCAGACCTCTCTCCTCTGGATTTGATCCTGAGGAAATACCTGATAATAAACAAATACCTTGCTGGGATGCTCGGCCTTGCCAGAACTGACAGTTGATTAAAAAATCACTGCTTTTTCTTTGTTTTCCTTCTGTTTTCTCACTTTACTCTTTTTTTTTTTAGGTTAAAAAAATGAAGGAGATATTGTAACCATACAAGGCCAAGAAGGTGCTGCAGAGCAAACAAGCCCCAGCAAGGTTAGCATCCGCAGAGAGATAGCGTTTCACTGCTGCATATCTGTGCTTCCAAAACACCTAAACTACTGCTGTATTCTCTGCCTAATTTAAGATTTCCATTTAGATTTGGACCAGCATTTATACATTTCCAATGATTTTATTAAAGACAATAAAACTCAAGCTTCAGCATCACAGTGCTGCATCCTGGGAAGCTCGGATACCTAAAAAGCGCAGCGCAAGTTACAGGCACAGTGTATTTATCCATGGCCTCTTCAGCCTGATTTTCTAACAAAATAAGGCTGAAATTCAAACTCAAGGGGTGAAAAGGACTTTACATCCATATAAGCAGAATCCTGTGTGTGTGATTGCAGTTCATCACCCTAAATTCCCCCAGCAGTTTCCCATGGAAAAAGTTGAATGTCCTGCTCCAAAGCACTGCCCCAGCACACTCCGACACTGGGATGGGTTAAGTTGTTGTTAATGCCCCTATTAGTGTTACTGTTCCAGTTTGTAAATTCACAGAATATGAGACTAAATAAACTTAGGATTATTACCATAACAGCCTAATTAAGAGGTAACTCTTTGTATTTAGCAACCAGCAGTACCAGGAAGAGGCAAAGCACAAGGCATAAGGAAAGTGCCTCCATTGCAGTCTTTCTTTATCTCCTTGAGGTTAATGTCCCTCAAGCAGGCAAGGAGGGGCATTGCAATGGTGTCAGTTATCCATGTGGATGGGTGGGATTTGTAAATCACGGAATCCTGAACTGGTTTGGGTTGGAAGGGACCTTAAAGCTCATCCAGAGCTCATGTTAGAGCTGCTGAGGTTCATGATGAGGCACTCGGGAAAGCAGAGTCTTGAAAGACAGCCTCTGCTGGGGATCAGCCAAATGGCTCAGCTGGGCTCAAAGACTTGTTCTGGGATACCTGCAATGTGTCATCTACAGTCGTGTCGAGGAGCGAGATACAGCTTAGATCACTTGCCAGTACCTCAGCCTTCATCTCCACATCAGAAAGATGTTTAAATCTGTGATTTTCAGTCTGACTTCCTGTGCTTAACCCTCAGATCACTGCTGGTGTTTCATGTCACAGACATGTCCGTGTCCGTGTGTGAAAGATAAGGTTTCATCAATTGAAAGATTTATTGTTCTCTATAAGGGATTAATAGAGGTGTTTAAAATCCTGTGGTTGTATCTGCTTTGAGGATTAAGGGGATTTTGGAACAGTGATATCACTGGGCTTCAATGCAATTCTTAGGGTGGTAAAAACACATGAAGCTGCAAGGAAGATGTCAGTGCAGTAGTGGTGACGGGTGAAGGAGTGGAGTCCATCTGAACCATGACTAGACATGATCCCCATGCACCCATCCCCATATCACTAACAGGGATGAGGAATGAGACCCAGTTTTGGTTTAGATCAAGTTCCCTTAATGCATATCCATGCCAATGCCTCTAAATGCAATGCACTTTGAAAGTCGTTCACACTTAATGCAAGTGGTAATACGTCCTTTGCAGGTAAACTTGACTGTGTTTCTGTCAAAGATGAAGCCATTCTCATTTGACTTCACTCTGTCAAAAAGGGAAAAACCCAAACATTTTTCATACCAATTTAACTCCCAGCACTATTTATGCATATAAGAGGTTTTTCTGACAGTACATAGAATTAGAAGAAGGATCAGTAATATAAGCTCTTGTTTGGGTCCATGCCACAAATTTTATCTATTTGATTCTGACTTTCTGCCCAGGTTCCAGTGGAAACTTTTCTTCTTTTCCATTTAAAAAGCATCCACCAAAGTAGGAGTAGTTTTCCTCCTCTCTCCCTTTTATTATGCCCACCACCTTTGTTACTTAATTCCCTTTCTTTCCTAATAATCAGTTAATATATATGCTTTTGGAGACAAAACAGTAGCTCTGTATCAGCTGTACTTTCAGAGGAGTATTCTCTTGTCTTAAGTGGTATTTAGCTATTCTCTGACATGCTGGAAATGCTGTTAAAGCCACAGTAGCTGCAAAATATGTAGTGCAACGGGGCAGATCTGCTGGAAGTGATGCTGACGGATGGCTTTAAAGAGGAAGCTCTGGTTAGGATGAAGATGTACTGGGTGATACTCTGAGCTGATCATGGCAAATTCCCCCTGTTTTCTTTTCCCCTTTGCGCACCAGAACTCTGGGCTCAAGCATGTTGTTTGAGGGCTTGTTTGCAGGTATGGCTGTATCTCTCCTCCTGAATTAATGATGGGTTCAGAACGAAGCTTGCGCTTTTGAGCTTTACCACTTAGATGTGAGTGCAACTGTCACGAGGTCCAAGCGAGCACACAGGTTTAAGAGACATCCACTTACACTCCCTTAATGCTTAAAAATGAAGGGAATGCTCAATGTGGATGCCTCACAAAAATCATTAAAAGCTGTTTCAAAGGCCAAGAAAGCAGTAAGTGATGGTTGCAGGGTTGCCAGGTCTTGTCTGCAGGAAGGGAGAGGAGCTCTCGGGGTGTCTGCATTAGGTGATCTGAGCAGAGCAGAGAGGTGCTGTGAGGAAAAACTCCACCACACCCTTTCATCCCACCCAAGAAAAACACGAAAGAAGGAAGAAATGAATCTCTCTGCTATTGCTTTTCATTGTGTCTCTTTGAAGATGTGATAGACCAAGATTTCCTGTAATTACATGTAATAGCTGGAGGGGGAAGACAGCGAATGAGAGTGAGAGAAATTAATTCATTTAAATCTGTCACTAAGACTCCTACGAGCCAACCTGTAAATAACTCCACAGCTAAAGTAACTTTGTTTGCATAACTCAGCTCAAACCCCACCAAGTTGAGGGACCCAGTGTTTTTCCCCTTGCTTCTTGCACATGAAGTGCTATTTGAGACAGCAATAGTCTGGAAATCCAACTCTGTTGCACGGCACCAGGGTTGAATGGATGAAACAAGCTCCCCGTGCCAGCATGCATGCCTAAAATTAGCACCAAAGATATTGGATTCTCAAGTGCTTTATTCCTTTTTTCCTTTCACAACAGCACTGGATTTTTGGCATGCTGCTGAGGACCAGTTAATAATATTAGTCTGTGGTTACTGCGCCATTTAAACAAGCCAGAGTCGAGCACCTTTGGTTCAGGAGGTGAATAATAACAGTGCTCCCCCCATCCCCAGCACACACCACCTCGAATTAGCCTGCTAGGATAACTGGACGATGTTGTTCAGGAGCCAGTGGACTTTGAGCTTTGCAGTAATTGTCTGCAGATGGCAGGAGAATGTGAGCTAAGAAGGAAAAGCAGCTTGGTGGCATCTGTCCAGAAGTCATCACAGGCTGCAGGACCCTGTTAGTAATGTGTAGCATTAGAGATCACTGCCGTTGATGTCTCATCCCACCAGCATCTCTTTCCCGCTTTCCCATATCTGCATGTAAGCAGTGATGGTGCAGGGTATCAGTGCTGCCTTAACCAGCTGTTGGTGAGACGGGTGTGTGGGGGACTCAGCAGGAGCAAATATCAGTGCCCAGCGTCTGCATTAGGCAATGTGGTGGGTCTCATTCCCCTGCCACCGCTCTGTGGTCCGTGTAGGCACCTCCAGAGGCTATTGCCACCCATCCTGATGTAGCTGTTTGAGGTTGGATGTGTTCTACAATCATAGAATGGTTTGTGTTGGAAGGGACCTCAAAGCTCATCTGTTCCCAACCTCCTGCCATGGGCAGGGAGACCTTCCACTAGGCCAGGCTGCTCCAAGCCCCGTCCAACCTGGCCTTCCAACTGTGAGGAAAACATGATCCAGGGAATGTAATAAATAGAATAGAGGCAAAGTGCCACTGACTTTTCATAACACAATTGAAGGCTCCAGCATCAAATGCTGTTTCATACCAGGATCTCAAAGGCTCACTGCAGGCAGCACAGGTACTGGAGGAACACCCAGAGCCAATTTTCTCTTGTACTGAGCCCATGGAAAATATTCTTAAAGCCTCGTGCCCTGGATCACTGATCTGACCCCAACTGGCCCAGCCTGTCTGGAGGCATTTCTGCAAGCTTGACCTATTAAATAGTCCTCTTTATTTTTGTTATTTCACAAAAAAGACTTCCCTCTCTCCTTTTCCAATGGGATATTTGGCTGGGAAGCACATAAGGAATGGAGAAATTCCATGCCAACATTTACAGGTGGGACAGGCAGAGGTATCTTTATTGTCAGGTTTTCTTTTTATTAGATATTACAAGAAAAAAAAGCTTTAAAACCCATGTAATCGGACTGAACTGCAGCCCAACAACAGCAAACTTTCACACAGCCATTTACTGCAGTAGAGTAAGAGCCATCAGAAGAGGCCAAAGGACCTGTTTTCTTTAGCAAACTTTATTAAGATCTCTAAATCTCTTGGATTTTTCAATCCCAGAATAATTTCTGAAGTACAGGGATGCATTTCTCTTTTCATCTTGTCAACAATTCCAAGCACAGATTTGTTCCGGAGAAACGGAATCTGCATTAGCCTCACGTAAACGTATGAGCATTGGCATCTTTGTGCTGCTAAATTTCTCTTCCAAACTCAACTCAACCCCATAAATTCCAATAGGACTGTTGAGAAACCTACTCCTCCATAGGAGGAGACATTTGGACTCCAACATTTTGACTTCAGGTCAGACACAGCAATGTCGTAACGCAAAAATGGGTCTTAAGGTTTTCCATCCTGTAAAAACTACATCAACCCTGTTTAAACAGGAGTAAATATTCAGGCTTTTAATGTGTTACAAGTAAGTTTAACCAAAACCTAAGTTTTGGCAACAGCAACGTAGCATTCATTGCACAATGGTTTCTGGTGATAACACTCTCATGGTCCTTTCTTCATATAAAATCTTCATTGTGGGTTTGGATTTCAATGGGAAAAAATCACCATATGCCTAAATTTGTTTCTTTAGGCTCACACTGTCTCTGCAGGGGTGAATGCTGATGAGTACCTTAGAAGATCTAAAGTCTATTTCAGCTCAGATGGAGTGTGTTTGGAATGGAGAGAGTTCCTGAGTAAATGTAGGGTGAGGGTGCAGGTTAGAAAGCTGCAAGTGAGGCTGAAGTTGTTATTAGAGGGCTGAAAATATATGGAGGGAAAATCCATCATCTTCATTTTCCACATGATTTCAAAGAAAAAAGAAACCACTTTGAGTTAAAGCTCTGAAAAAAAAAAATCACTTCTAATTCCAGAAGTTATGGATCTATGAATCAGTCAAATACTAAAGAGCTGGCCACAAGGCAAATATATCTTCTAGCACCAATAAGGGAGATTCTCTTAGTCAAGAGTCATTCATAATTCACTATAATTGGTGGGAAAGTGAGGGTTGAGACAATTTAATTCATTCACAGTTGGCAGTGTATTTCAGGACAAAAATATTGAGCTCTATGAAAACCATCTGGTGTCAACAGAAACCATCACTATGGTCAAGCAACAGCTTGGTACAAGTGGTTGTTGTTTGAAAAGTCCTGGGCATGAAAGGTTGCTTGGCTCCAGCCCAGGCACAAAAGCTTCCCTTCTAATAAGGATGGTGTCACTTGAATGTGAAGGGACCTGCTGGGCTGATGTGAAGATCCATTTACCCTTTTTAAGTGTTTTCATAGAGTTTTGAGAGTTGGCCGTTTGCAGTTAGTGCGGTGGATGTGACCAGGGGCAGTCACTGGGCTCTGTCTGCAGAGGGACTCCTGAAGCTCCAGGAGAATTCCTTCTGATCTGAGTAGCTTTAGATGGAAAATACTTAGAAAAGGCTTTTCAGCAGGGCTGAGGAGAGGGTAGCACCTTATTATGCAATAATATATTAATTATTATTTATTATTAAGCATAATATTATGCTTATTATGGTGGCATCATGATAAGCAAACCCCAGCACCTGTGCAGCCTTAAGCATTCAGTAAAGAAGAAAGTCAAAGCTTTTTTCTCCCCCTTTGAACAACTCTGTAGATGACTGTGAGATGTTTCTTGGCTCTTTGCTCAGGAGATCACATTTTAAAAAGCCCATGTAAACTCCTGGGCTTTTAAATTCACCTGAGTCTTCACAGAGGTTCAGATCAAACCCCTGCAAAATCAGGGTATCTGCCATGCCTTGGAGGGGAAGGGGGGCTTCTGTTCTGTTGTCAGCACTTTGTGTTTTAATCTCCAGCCAGAACAGGAACCAAAGGGAAAGGGAATAACCCATGCATATCAGGTTTTGTGTTGGGAACTCATGCAGGTGCCTGTGGGACCCCATCCCCATGGAGTGCAGGGTCTGGGTTTTGCAGGCTCAGGCAATTGGGCTGCCCTTGCACAGACACACACGAACGTGGGAGTGTTTGTGTGAACTCAAACCCTCCTCTGGAGCCTTTTGAGGCCTGTCTGTCAGCAGTGCTGACATCAAATGTGTATCCCCACATCAAAGCCTCATTGAGGCTGCTGACTTCCTACTAAGGAAAACAAGGGAAAACAGATTTTCGCTGCGTGCTGTTTATTTTAACATGGGTTTAGTATTTGATTGATTCCTTTTTTTCTTCTCTAGAAGCAGCCTGAGGGGGGTGGTTTGTTCTATCAGGAAATGAGGATGAATTACTGAAGCAAGCTTGGGCAGTGCAGGCAGGCGCGCTCTCAGTGCTGCTCTATGTTTGCCTGTGGGTCCCCCAGTGCCCCAGGGCAAGGTCTGAGACTGCTGATGGAGATGGGAATCGTTCTGCTCAACCATGCAGGGATGGGGAGACTTGTAAAGGGGCTGTTACTGCTAGAAATGGTGCATTTTTTAGGCAGAATGAAACAAAGTCTGCCGACATCAAAATGTCCCAAGTCAAACCCCACATTAGAACTGGGGTCTTTACCCTGCCTTTTTGCCTGATCTAGTGGAAGGTGTCCCTGCCCCTGGCAAAGGGTTGCAAGTGGATGAGCTTTAAGGTCCTTTCCAAACCAAACTGTTCCATGATTCAAAGATTCTATGAAATAAAGCAGACCTGTTAGCTCTTCATGTTTGAATCTTCTAGTGAATGGCCCACAGAGTACCTAGAGGCATCCGTGCCTTTAAGACTCTTCTTTGCTTATGGATGGTTTACAAATCACTTCTGATTCTTGTAGACATAACAATCAGCTTCATAACAACCAACATAATCAGCTTCAGTGACTCCCAAAACATGGTCACCTTACAGATTATAAACTGAAAACTGAAACAAGGGGATGTTACAGCAATGCCCTTACTGAATACCAGGAAGAAACCCACAAACAAAAGCTGTACCCAGTTTGATTTCCTTGGGGCTCAGGTATGCAGCTTCTCAGGGTCTCTGTGTAGTGCTGCCCCATTGTCACTGACTGCTCCTAAAGACATCGCTCACAGCTTAAAACTGTGTCCTCCCCTGCTTGTCACTTGGATGCTGAGGGTCGCTAGTGTGGGTATGCACAAAGCCTCAAACTAGTCATAGAAAGTGAAACAGCCTTTCAGAAGCATTCAGTTTGGTGCAAAGGAGTGAATCACAGCACAGAGAATATCCAGGGCAATTTTAGCTGCAAAAGCATGAATGTGAGCACAGCCTGAAAGAGAGTTTGCTGCATGCTGCGGGGATATAAAGAAGTATTTCCCCTGTGGTTTGTGTTTGCTGAGTTGTTTACACAGAACAGAACGGGTGTGAAGGCAACAGCCACTGTTAGGGAGCGGAGTGAAGCTGAAATTGGCTCAGCTTGAGGGATCTGAGACTAAAAGGGAGTGTGGTGGCATCAGGAGCCCAAAGCGGCACATAGAACAGTGAAGCCTCATTGTTCCTCTGAAGACCCCACTTCTCCACATGTCTGGAGACCCTTTACAAGGGCTTCATTCACAGGGGACATTACTTCCTGGATGTTGCAGTTCTCCTGACTTGCATACTTGTTCTTTTCTGACAAAGACACAGGAAAACAGCTCTTCAGTCATTAATAATATAGTTTTAGGTGGGGTATTCTGTGTGTACATCCATAAGACCCTGGCACTGGCATCAGTTATTACATCCGCAGCAGCATCAACTTTTGGAATCGAGTGATGCACAGAACCCAAAACATGCCAACTTTATCCTAATTTAACTTATCTTCCTTTCCCATGGAGTACGGTGATAAAAACATTAGAAGAAGAACCTGACTTCTTCCAGGTTTGGATAGAGGCTTTCCCAAAAGTCTCAAGAGAAAGATGGGAAAAGAAAGAGGAAAAAAGTCAGGACAGGCTTGGGGACGTGAGAGTTAAAAGGAACCTGCAGCTTGGACTGCTCTCGAGGGAGACAGGAAAGCCGTAGAGATTTGGCAAGAACTGCAGATCCCAAAAATTAGATCATAGCACATAATTATCCACGAACTGCTCCCAGTGCCAAAATCTTAATATCTGGGATTGTTATAATTTGAAGCCATGTAGGAAATGCAGTGTTTCAATCAGTTGCATTCCCATGCCCATGTCATTGCCCGTTCCACAATAAAACGTACCTGGCATTGTGTGCGGAATGAGTAACGATTCCTGTGCCGAAAGGGAAGAGGGAGAAACACCGAGAACTCTCTCAGCACTGCAGCCAGCGGGAGCAGGCAGTGCTGGCAGGGGCTCAGCACCGTGAGTCAGCCCCTTGGCTCCATCCCTGCCACTGCCACCCCAAGCCTGCCCAAAAACGTGTCCCTGGGGCTTGTTCCAGCAACACCCACTTGATTTAGACAAAGCAAAGTGCTCACAAGAGACACAATGCTCGATCTGGTGGAAGGTGCCATGTGGGGGCTGTGAGATCAAGTCATAGTTTGGCAACCATCTCTGAAGACCTTGGACAAATCACTGTTCTCCACTCTATTTCAATAGCTACACAAATGCCTGCTCATGTCAGGTCATGATTTCCATGGAGGAGGTTATGTGAATGCAAAGACAGAGGTCTGAGCCTGCCCAAGGAGCTAACACTGGCTGTCCTTCCTGACAGGGTTGATGGGAGATGTTCAAGCTGTTTGGGGATTAATAATAAGAGGTCTGCACAGAGTTTTCTATCCCTGCTCCACATCCAGGCTTTTCTTGTTGCTCATCATAACACACAGAGCTAGCACAGCTTTCCACCCTCAAGGTCCTGGAGCTGCAGCATCCCATGGGATCAAGCTCCCATGCACAATAGGCTCAGATAAATGCAGCAGAAACCCCGTTAATTCAATCCTAAACTCCTGCTCTGAGTTTGGCGCTTGGGCATTGCTCACATAGGATCACCATCACATCCTACATGCTGTCCTGCCGTGCTGGTCCATGGCTGTCCCTAGCTGGATTCCTCCCCCGTCCTCTCCCACTCTCTCAGTTTGATGTTTAAGCTCATTGATGGAATGCTGTATGTCCAAACCTGCTATAAATGTTATAAGCATGCCTTGCACCTTTCCTTCAGGAGGGCACCCAGCTCTTCCACAACCCCAGCTCTTTGCAGGGCTGAATTAAAAGCATGTATTCCTAAAATAGATCATTGCACAAAACCCCTCAAAATCCCAGGAATCCAACCAGCAGAGGGCATGAGCAGTCACTGCCATGCGCCACAATGCCCAAGGACAGAAAAAAGCTTTTTGGGGCCAAAACCCCCTACATGCAGGATGGGATCCATCACCACCATGGTGGCACTGGGAGGAAGTAGTGGCTTACTCAAGAGTTAAGTGCCATGATTTCCTCCATGTGTTTGCACAGCCTGGTAGGAAACCACCACAAGCTGAACAACTAAATTGTGGTAGCACAAAAGCAAGTTTAATATGGCACTGGGGTGGGGATAAAAGATGTTGTGCCAGAGGTGATGCTGATGCTGAGCTACCAGAGTTTACCTGCTACCAAGAGCTCTGCTAAGGACAAGCCACTAAAGCCTTGGTTGGCTCCAGTGAGGAAAGTGCAGCAGCGGTGGCAGCTGAGCCTTTGGTGGGTGATTAAGAGCAGGACATGTCTTGGGATTTAGGAATTCTTTCGTTTAACTTCCTGTTTACAGGTTGACTGTATTTCCCCAGCATTTGAACTCCTTTGTCATGCCATTGCTGCACTGCTCCAACACTCAGTGAGGATTAATGAGCTTCCTCTGAGCAAATAGCTTTATTGAAACAAGATGCTGCCTTGCCCTGCAGGCAGAAACGCAGAAACCCTCTGATAATGCCATGTTGCAGGAGGCAGGATGCAGGCAAAGACCCTTCCTAGCAGCACTGCTGAAGGCCAGGATGCTCTCCTGCTGCACTTGACACAAACACAAGGATTTGGAGGGCTGATCTCTTTTTCCACATGTGAGGAAGAGAAGGAGGCTGAGCATGACTGAGAACCTGGCTCCAGTTCCTGGTGCTGCACACTCAACCTCAGACTTGCCAAATTATTCCCAAAACTGCCCGTTTTGCCCCTTCCAACCCCTAAATTGTTGTTGTGAGCAGTGGAGAGAGGAGGTCGCGGCTGTGTTTTCTCCTTTTCCTGAATGGAATTACCCTGCAGTGATCTCCAAACAAGATGTTTTTCGATCAGACCTGAAATGTTTATTTGGCTGGTCAAAGAACCCAGTCTGCTCACTTCGGTATGCATGGCATCTCACATGCTGCTTTCTCTCCTCACTGTCAAGTGACTGCATATTCCACCAGATACTGCCACAAAAGCTGGAAGTCAGATGCTTTGCAAGCTAATTAATCAGTTTGCTATATTAGCAACCTTAAAGGAATTCTGATGCAGACTCAGTGCTTGAGTCTGCTGACACATCTGCAGCCAATCATGCTTACATTACCCCGTTAACAAGCTACACATGTGCTAAGCAAGATATCCTGTGGTTCCAGTGTGCAGTGAGCTCCTTGCTGTTTCTTGAAGGACCACAGCCACTTCATAAGCAGAGCACAAAAGGGTAAAGGCTTTTTCAGTGAAGAAGGTTTATTCTGTGCTTTTTGCTCAGGCTCAGTGGTTTGAAGAAGGCCAGGTTGGTTCAGGAGATAGGAGACATTTAGCAGCGCTGAGATGGGGTGATAAAAGGAGTTTGAATAGGTATAGCCTTTATGAAAAGCTTTTATTATAAGGGCTGATAGGTCTGCAGGTCACTGACTGGAGGACATGTGTGCAGTGCTGCTCTCTCCTAAAGGTAAGCAACTTGCAGGCAGTTACAGCAACTGAGGGCAGTTTGGAGCAAGGAGAGGCTGGCTCTGCTCTGCTTGGTGTGGCTGGAGCATTGTCCCATCTCAGAAGCCACCCTCCTCTGGCAGCATTGCCAGGAGCTGTTTCTCCCTGGGAGAGATTTGTGCTGAGTATGTATCACAGAACCCCTTTTTGGGGTGC
Organism: Psilopsiagon aymara; assembly: GCA_024733675.1. Lineage (NCBI taxonomy): Eukaryota > Metazoa > Chordata > Aves > Psittaciformes > Psittacidae > Psilopsiagon > Psilopsiagon aymara. The sequence goes on from JANRGW010151894.1 coordinate 65,571, forward strand.
ATTTTGCTAAAGCCCAGCACTGACACAGTGCTTGAGGTCTGGGTGATCTACAGCCACTGTGCAGCTTGTGTTGCTTTAAAGCTTATCCTTCAGGCATCATCTCTGCAGCTCACCAATGGCTCTTCCCAGTATCCCGGGATGGGATGTGGCCTTGCTATTGCAACCAACAGCACCCTGCAGATGTACAGAGCCCCACAGCAAGGAGGTAATTTCATAGCTGCTCTTTGGAAGCCCTGGATTTAAATGCTTTCCTCTCACAAAGCCTCCCTGTTACACATCACACAAATGAATAGACACTTTATTCCCTTCATTCATTTCCAAGAACTGCTTCTGTTCAATGGAGAGCTGAGTGGTACTTCAGCTTATTTTTACCGGGCAGCTTCAAGCCCTGGAGTGGCTCAAGCCTGTTTTGTGTTTGCCTTTCCTCCCTACATACAGCACTGTCAGGGCAGCAGATGCTTTGCAAACAGCTTTAAAGACAGATTCGGTGCCACAGAAGAGTTTGAAAGCTGAGGAGGACAGTCAGGGCTCACAGAGCATCATGTACTGTTGCATCAGGCATGTGTCTCCCACTTCTGTATCTTTTTGCTCTCTTTATACCTATTGTTTCCCCCATGCAAGTTGTTGATACCTTTTGCTGCTGAATGGGAAAGCGAGTTGCCAGGGTCAGTGGCAGATGAGCAGCTCAGGGCCAGCTTGTTCCCACTCACCCTTTAGGAAGCATCTATCACTGCCCTCCATCTGTATCAGTGGTGGGGTTTTTCCTTTCCTATTGCCCAGCACCTTCACCTCCGCTGGAAATGGGGCTCTCGGCTAGTTTGGGATGAGCTCCTCCCAGGAAGAAGTCAGAGAACCCTTTTAAAGAACAGAGCCACTTTAAAGCACATGAAAACAAAGTACATCCAACTGCGAGCTGATGGTTTTCTCCCCCCATGATTATTTGCTGCCTGATGACCTCACAGCAGAAGCACTGACGAGTTTAATTTCTCATTACATGGCACTTTACATCAGTGAGGCCGGCAGCTTAATGAGCACTGCTGGTTAACGCAAACTCACCACAGCCTCATCAGTGTGTTGTGCTCTGCTGTGGCAGCTTGAGGCAGTAATTGATCCAGCGGATTTATCCCATTGATTTGTGTGTGTCTGATAGAGCTGGGACAGGTTCCAGACTGGGGATTGCACTGAATAGCGATGTGTATCCTTGGGAATAAGATTTAGTCTGGAGCTGGCATCCTCGCTCCTGTAAAAGATCTCTATTTGCTGTGGACAGTTAGGAAGCTTCCTTCAGTGACAGCAAAGATGAGTGAATGAATGGCTTTTTTGTTTGCTGTGGTGCTTGTGGGCTCAGACAAGCATCCGTGCTTTCGGTTATATTCTTCATGCATATGATAAAACTTTAAGCCAGGCTTGATTGAACTGCTCCTTCCAGGACATGGGTGCTCTCTTTGAATCCACCAAGGTAAAACCATGTTACTTGGACATCTGTAAGCTCACTGCCATGGGTCAGGATGCTGCTGACTCCTCCAGTGCCCTACTGGCAACCTGGCTGCAGCCCTTAGTGATGTTCTTAGTTCAGGGTGAGTAGAGCTTATTCTAATTCAGCTCTCAAAAGGTTAAATTCCCAGGGATATGCCATCAACAGGCCATGGGGAGTCTCTAGGAGAAACAGAGACAAAAGCAAAGAATGGGAAACAGTGAAAAGGAAGGGCACTAAACCCAGGAGCTTTGTGCAAGGAGCTCCTGCTAAGCACCAGCGTGCAGATGCGAATATATAGTTCCTTTTTCCGCTAAAGGCAAAGTGAAAATCCTGATTTCTGACTCTGCCAAGAACAGGATGGAAATCCTCTTATGAGGATTAAACTTTCAGAAGGACAGAAAAGTTCTCTTCTAAGCAAAGCTGTGCACTTTGCTGTAATGCAGGTAATTAGGCACAAAGCATCAGGTAGCTAATTCTGCTGTCAGCACCACAAGCAGATACAGGTGAATTTGCTATGATTTGGATTAAATCTTTCATATGTAGCTCCAGATTAAGTTATATTTTCCTGATAGGGTTATCAGTTTAGCCCTTTATTCTCCTTTCTTACAGTCTTTCCAAAACATCTCGGCTTCTGATCCTGTGCATTACTTCTTTGGTCAGCACAAAGTATACTTTTGACTAGAGGCCAGTGGCTTCCCATTGACATGGAGGAAATTTGGTCTATACCTAGGTTACAGAATCCTTTTTCATTTGTCTGCTTTATTGCATTATGGAGATGTGATCCTCCTCTGGAGTCTATTGGGTGATTTCCAAGGGATACAGTTGGATTCTCCACTTCTTTGTTTCTCTTTCCAAGATGGAATGGACTTTTACAGAGTATAAAATCAAAACACAAGCTATCACTTGCCTTTGCTACACAACTCTTCCTGCGCGTTGGTGGAATTTCTCTCTGAGGGTTTCATAGCTTGTTGTATGATGTGTGGGACAGCAAAATGATGGTAAAAGACTTGTGGAGATGGAGTGCTGTGAGGAGGTGACGCCCCTGCTCCAAATGCCTGTGCTTACCTCTACACTCTGTGGTCTGACCTGTGAACCAGGCACTTGGGAGCAGAAATCCCAAGTTTTGGAGGAGTCCAAAGTTTTAGAAGCACAAATCGCATCTGAAAAATAAGGAAGCTGCTTTTTAAGGGATAGTGTCTGAGATGAGGCAGTGCTGCCTTGCCAAGGGATGCGTTCTTAGTTCATAAATAACTCGAGGAGAATACACCTTATTATACACCTGGCCTGCTGATATGAAGCTTTTCCTGTAACAAAGCCAGGGCCAGATGCAAGCCAAGCAGAGTTGTGTAACACACGCTTAGGGGGAAGAGGAAGTGCCAAGCAGAAAACTCTCCTGAGAAAACCAAAGTCCATCAAGCACTTAATGGGCAAGTCAATACAACACTGGAAGTCAAAGCTCCCTTGTAATCGCTCTGCTGCGATTCCCCGAGCACCCGCCCCTTTCACCATGGCAGTGACAATGATCATTCATCAGTTGCTGAGGATATACAAATGATGACAGCAGATCCTTCCCCCTCCTGGTGCCTTTGATCCCTGATCTGTGTTTAGCTTAGCAAGTTTATGTCTCGGCTCAGTGGTATTCAAGTGGCATCGCTCACGCTGGTGGTTCACAGAGAAGCTGTGGGCAGGCAGCCTGGCCCAAGGATGTTTGCAAAGTAACAAGCAACTGTGCTGAAAGCATTTCCTGCTCCAGCTCTGTGCTCCCAAAGCAGCGGAGTTACTGTCTGGGAGCAATTTGGAGGAATTCTACTAGCAAGTGCAAAATCAATGCAAATGCGCAGCTTCTCCAGGCTTAATTGCAGGGGAGCATCTGTTTGCATTGCAGCATCCAAAAGGCAGGCTCGTCTCTTGGGAAGCTTGCAGTCTGTAAGGATAGTATGTTACTGAATGAGGTTTTCAAAAGGATATGCTGTTATTCACCAGTTCCATACAGTTACATCTATTCAGCCGCTAGCCAGAACCATCCTATTAAAGCCACAACTGTGGGTGCAAGTATGTCTAAGAGCTTTCATTGAAGGCTTCTATCACAGCCTTGAAAGCAATCATCCTGATTGCTCTCAGTTTAGCAATTACGGCTGAGCAACATATTTTCAGCTTTGGAAAATGATATACCAGTTTCCTTATGCATAAGTCTCTCATATACATATATATGCACACATATTTACCGGCTTTCATGTGCTAAGTGGTTTCTAAACTCCTGCCTGTCAAGAAGCTGGCTGATGTGCAAGCGGGATTCCTATCCAATGGCTGCGTGACATGTGCCAACAGCTCTCTCTGGGGTTTTTGTCCAAGATTTACTTCAGTTGCAGAAAAATCAAGGAGTGTCTTTGTTCCCAGAAGTATTTTTGGCAACCAACTGTACAGAGCGTGACCCATCCTCACAGCCCCTTTGCATGGTCTCTAGACAGCAGCTCCTCAGGGCCAGCACAAATTGGGGTGATGAGACAAGCTCTGTAATGGAAATGATTGTGCCTTTGTGTCTGGGAAGTCAGCAAATGTCATTCTTTGAAATACAGTCTACTTCAGAATAGAGCATCTCTAGCAGGGATAGGCTGTAGCTTCCCAGGCACCATGGAGACATCCAGTTGCATAACCCTGACAGTCGCTGGGAGACGATCCTGCTGGAAAGCGCCAAAAATTCCCCTTCTCCCGCTAAACACAAAGCGTCAATGACCTCAGCCCTTGGCCGTCCCATCCACATCCAGCAGAAAATGTTAGAGGGAATAACATCTCAAGAACCCCTCCCATCATTTATGAACTAACGCAGCTAATATCACAGCTACTAAAGTATAGCAAATTTCAAAACAATAGCTTTGCACGTTGACTAAGTGGAGAACAGGAGCCAAAAGCAGATGGATTTATACTGGGGTGAGGAGGAGCTGGAGTCCCTGAGCCTGGTTTTGAAGACAACAGATTTATGTTGAATTTCACCAGCTGAGCGAGCCTGGTGTTGTGTTTTGCAGCCACTGGTGTTGATCTAACAAGATCTCAGATAGGAAGCAGGCTGGTTTGCTCCTTTGTTCATCAAAACTGGAAAAGAGATGACCTTTTAGGGAAAATTTTGTGGAATTTGGTCGAAATGGGACTGAGTGTGCCATGGAAATTTAATAGAGTCATATGCAGAAATTACTGTAAATACTTGTAGAATTTAATAAGTGCTTTTATGCTTCCTGTTGGGTTATTTTTAACGCTTGTAGAATTCCGTAGTGGGATCTGATTATGTGTTAAACTTTAATAGTTGTTTAAAAAATAAGCTGTTGAGCACTCTCATTTTCTGTTGGGGTACACAGGGTGCCTCCATTAGGAGTGCTTTTCAGCTTCCAAACAAAGCCTGAACAGATTTGAGTACTGTACATGAGCAAAATAATCCCAGCTCGGGGAAGATATTAATGAAATCCAGGCTGAAAATACATGCAAGAAACTGCTGTGCTGTTTCTACTTCCAATTCCAGTTCACGCAGGTGAACTGAAGAGCAAAGCAAGGTTCACCACATCCTAATAGTATCTGGGGGCACTGTCAAAATCCTGAATGGGGAGATTTTCCTTAAGGAAATCTTGATTCATATCTTCTTGTGATCAAGGAAAAGTTTTCCTGCCATTTGAAGAGACTGTATACATGTCATGCCTTTTCTAATCTAACCCCATGTGGTACAGATCAAAAGCCTTCATGAAGTTTAATGCGTGAAGATCAGTAATCTTGCATCCTGTATGAATTATCCTCCAGGAAGACATCTGAGTCTTCTGTGAAGATGTCCATGGCCTTCTATCATTATGTGTGCTCCTCTGGTTCTATGATTAATCACTATGATTTCTCTAAGACTAACATGGTCATGTCTCATTAGTTTTGGCCCCTGCACATTCAATTAGTCAGGCATCATCAGCACATCTTTGGGTTTTTAAGACCATGCTAGGTTTTCACAGATCATGCCCAATTTTCACTGGAGTGCGTGGGAATGGTGGTTGGATTCAAGTCCCGCTGGGTGAGGGGTGAATTGCTCTCTGCAAGCTCTTAAGATGAGTATGCCAAGATGAAGAAAGACTGAGGAGGATGTGGTCAGCTGCAAATATCATGTGAGTTGTTCCCAATAATGTTTTTGGCAGGATTTTTGTGGGGGAAAATTTGCTAATGAAAGAGGAAAAATAAAGAGAAGCTCACCAGATGAGGGTGCCACCACGCTGTGCCCAAGCCTTGACACATCAGGAGCTGACTGTCTCCCCTACGGGGGCTTCTCTGGTTTTGATAGATGAGCTTTCCAGCTGGCTCCTTCCAGCCATATTCCTTGGCTGTGTTCATATGCTGTGGCTAGATTGGTGTGTGGAGGACTCTGTGGTAGGGCAGTGGCCATGTCCCAAAGGCAGAGGGCTGTATGGGCACCTTCAGCTGAAGAGGAAAGGACATCCTGTGAGAGATGGGCAAGCGCAGGCATCTGTGTCCAGGGTTTTCCAATAGATGACTCCTGCACTGAGCTGCTCCAGTGCCATGGGTGATGCAGATGTCTGCAAGAAGCAGACATTTCTTTCCAGTGTGGATTCTGTCTCCATTTATTTCTCATGTAGGCACTATTCATCCTGACTCCATTTACTTATCTAAATACATTGTGTGCTTACTAATACAGACAGCATGTTCTCTTTTTCTTAGCTCGAAAATGAAAGCTTCATGCAGTACTTTGCCAGTCTAAATTATTCCATGACTTGCCTACATTTCAAATTACCTGGAGGAATATCAACAAACATTATGGCAATTCTTTTCCAATCCCATCTCTTTCAGTCAGTCTTTAACCCACTTATCAGACAATTGTTATTACAGAAATTATCAGGAGAAGAAAATACACCAGTGCTGAATCAACACTACTGTGCTTCATTTCCCTTTTTTTCCCTTCTTTTGTACTCATGTAACTTCTTGGTTTCTGTTGGACATACACCAGCCTGAAATAGTAGAAACACAGCTGGCTAAATCCATCACGTCTTATTACAGGTTATCAATTCTCCCACGCAATAAACACGTTTGACAATTAGCAGTGAATTGATGAGTGACTCACTTTCGGCTTTGCCATATAGAGGAGACTATTTCTTTATTGGTCTGTGCTTAATAGAAAAGCTCACAATACAAGCTCAATTTTGTAGCAAATGCAAAAAGCTGGTAAAGCTGTTACCTTTTCTTATAACTAAAATGACAAGTGGTCTTTACATTAATCTCAAATAACTTCTTTAAAGCAGGGATCAGGAAAGAATTTTCCTCAAAAGGATATTGCTGCTCAAGTGGGAAGGTGCTTTCAAGGGGCTTTCTCACCTTCTGTGGGATCTATGGGCTTGAAAAAGCCATTGTTCTGATTTGCTTTGATGGTTCTTCTGCTTCTACAAAAGATCAAATGCTGCAAACTCTGCATAGACAGCAGACCAAACCACACCGTGACTCACCCCATACAGTAAACCTTTTGGGGTAATACTGCAATAACTCAGATTTAACTTGTTCAGTCCCATATCTTACTGCAATTAAACTGGGATATTTGACCAGCTGGTTTTGTGCAATTTCAGCTCTTTATTTAAGGGAAAAATCTGCCTCTGCCAACAACCATATCAAAGCTCTGTCAAGCCTTAAAATAAGCACGGAAAGAGATTTTCAAGGAACCTGTTCCTTCCCTCTCAGCTCTGCAGGGACAGAGCTTTCTAAGAGCCCTATTAGGCACTAGATCCCTGCAGGATTCCTCCCGTTAGGCTTTGTAGAGAGGTGCATCGGCCTTGCTGTCTAAAATGGACATTTATCGGGAAAAACACAAGGTATGCTCAGTGTAGTCTCGGAGAGGCACCCAGTTAGCTTTGATCTCTTCAACGTGCAAATAAAATGAGGCTGGTAAGAGAATGAAATCTCTTTTCAATTGTTGAGTACATTAATGTCTTCTTGATCCAAAAATGATTCTCATTTGCCCACTGTAATCACAGTACTTTAATTTTTCTCTGTGTTCGTATGGGGTTTGCTGACTTGGGTGGGTTTTGTGGGTAATTTTTCTAATCAAGAGTTTTATCTATTCATGCAAGGTAAATATTTTCCTGTCGGCAAACTTGTCCTAACTTTGTTTTATAAGTGCATTTTTTCCTTCACTTTGTTTCCCCCACCCCTATCTAGTGCAGGGACTTGCTCTGGCAGTGGAAATGAAGGATGCCAAGGTGGTGCCAAGGAAAGTAAAGACCAAACAGAGTAGTATTGGTCTAAGCAGCAGCATGAAAATGCTCCATGCACATTCATTAGTGAGCAAAAGGAGTTCTGTTTGGCAAACCCCAAAATCCCCCAAAACAAGTGAATTAGGGATGAGGTTGGGTTTGGGTGGGTTTTTTCTGCCTTTACTCACTGTTTGGAAGAGGTGCAGCTTAAGACATTACAGTGATTTGCTGTTCACTGTAAAAATGAGTTCACTGTATAAATAAGTGAGCTGCCAGATCAGTAATGCTGTGCACCTCCTCGGTGGGCACGGAGAGTCGTGTCTCATTTTGGCACTTTAGGACGTTGCTGTTAGAGGTGATAAGAACTCACTGCCTCTGCTTAATCAGTGCTGTATGCAAAGCCATGTGCTGACTCCTGAGACTTCAAGATGTGTTTCACACTCTAAGCATAAGATGCTCAACCCCTTGTTCTTGTGGTTAATGAGTTACTACCCACGAGCTATGAGTGTGTGTAAGCATGATCTGTGGTTACTGCAAGGTGATGTTGTTCAGTACAGAGTGAGACAAGCTTAAAACAAGATGCCTTGGTTTGCATTTGCCACAGATGTAGAAAACAAAGAAAAAGCACATATGGAGATTTCCTACAGCTCAGCTGGTGTATGGTAACTTGTTAAATCTCAGTAACTTGAAATCTTTTCCTGGCAATTGAAATACTGCTCTCAGTGCTTTAGCAGAATACAATGGCACTTCATAACAGTGATATTCCATAAAGGAATATGTCCAGGTTATATCATACAGGAAGTACGTAGGATGTAACAAAGAGTAGTGGGTGAAAAGCAGAGGTTCCCAAACCAATCTGTGTTGAGAAAATCATCTGCAGGTTCCAATAACTGTGTCAGCTGAACCGCTTGGGCTGCTTTTGTGTGCAGAATCATGCAGGAAGTCCCAACAAAGCAGAGTTTCTCGTAAGACTCCTGGTGCATCAGCCTGTGGCCGAGCCAGAAAGAAACCACAAAAACAATTGCTCTCCTCGCTGTGTGGCTACTACAAATCCCAGGTGGAACCTGAAGGTGAAACGTGCGTGTGCATGTCAAAACATCACAGGACTTTCCAAATCCTCTCTTTGGATGGAGCTGCAGAACCAAGCACGTGATGAGGGTCAGAGAGTCGCTCTCTGTATTGTACATTGTTCTCCCATCAGCTTGGCTGGAATTGACCCAGTGACTTCATTTATTTAAGAGTATTTTAAAACATTTCTTATACATCTCAGATTTGAGCACCCAGGATCATGTATCACTTTGGAACATCTTTAAGGAAGCTTCAGAGCTTTTATATACTGTACTGAACAATGGACCCGTTTCTTCATTGTTGCTGTGAGATGGATATCTGCTGAACCAGAAATTTATAAACAGTGAGAAAAATTGGCTCTAAAAGGTCTTTAAAGCTAATTTATATTCAAGGCTTGCTTAAGGAGTTGGATTATCCTATTCTCACCTCTTAGAGAACCATAAACACAAAGGTAGAAGATTAGCACCAGTAACACAAGAGGTGTCCGTAAGCGAAGAGCTCAGCAAGGTGTCCCAATCCTATTTTTATTTAGGGGTGAAATTCATCCCTTTTGTGAAGTTTATGAACTACCCAAGTCCATTTTAAACCCTAGCCTGTAGTTTTAAGAACATGGAATAGTTCTCATCTTGCAGCAGAGTATCTTGGAGAGAAGAAGTAGAAAATCTGAAGCACTGAAGGAAATATCAGTAAGAGGAAAGAGCTATTTGTGTTTTTTTGGGAAGATATGAGTGGATGAAAAGTTGGGAAGTAGCACCAAAATTACACAGGGTTAACAAATGTATTTATGCCAAGGATCTTGTTGTCTTCCTCTGTGAAATATCCAGCAAACTGCTGGCACTACATGAAACCAGGAGTGAGACTGAGGCCGAAAGCACTAAGTCTCTGCTGAGATGGAAGTCTTGTTAAATGTTTTCCAGGGTTTGTGAGAGCTATTTCCCTTCCACCTGCTGACCAAACAGGATAGCAGTAAAATACTTCCTCTTAGTGACTCAGAAATCTGTCGGAGGTGATGAGGCCCAATGGGAGTTTGATGATGTCTTAAATAGCGATTTGCTTTTTGACTCTTGGCAAACAGTGTTCTCCAGACTGGGTAACACAAGCTGCATTTCCAGGCTATGGAAATGGGAATCAAGGAATATCTGTTGTGGGTTGTTTAGCTCCCAGAAGGTGTCTGTCAGGCATCTACAGTTCAGTGTGATTTGAGGCGTACAGAAAAAGAGTGAAAAATTCAGAAGCTCTCAGTGATGTGCTACTTATTAGAGGCTGAAAATTACTCCTTAAAGCTCATAGTCCCCTATCACTGCTAGGAACATGGTCTCTCCTCTGCTGCATGAAATGAGGGCTTTATTTCTAAAGTTATTTTGGTGGGGGTATTTTTCCATTTCATGGTATTGAAAGACAAGGGGTCCAAAGCCTGGGGAGCAGACATCTCCCTATGAATGGTCCAACACTTACCTGTTGAAATAATATGCCCAAATCTATTTCCATAGGGCAAATAATGGGTTTCTATGGCCCATTCAATGCTGTCCTCAATATAGCTCTGTATCTATGCTGGTTGCTCTCAAAGAATACTGCTCTCCTCCAGCTGACAGCCAGAAAGCCAAGAGGCTCGAGTAAATCTCAGTTGGACTTTGTTTGGTTTTATTTCCCAGCCATAGAAGCAAGACAACAACGGAAGATTAAAGTGAATTATTATATGCTATGGGTTTCGGAAACATCCTTTTGCTTCCTTCCTAGGTCATGCACAGTCCTGTGGTTTGCAACTGCAGGCTCTGCTCCTGTTTTCAGTTGGTAGCTTTCCACTCACATTGCACCGAGCCGCTTCTCCAAGCGTCCGACGAAACGTGTCCCCCAGTGTGTTTGTAAGGGGAAATGATTAACTCAAACCGTCTATAGAAAGCAATACTTCCTATTTAAAGACAAATCTGAGTGGAGAAAATGGCTTTGATGGTTTCAGTAAAATACACTGCACTTTTTCCTTAAACTTTCTGGTGTTTTCCATGAAAGATACAGAGCAGTTTCTGCAGCAGAAGACCTGCCACCTTGCTGCAAGTAATTGCTTTTCAAAGCGACCATATCTACTGCTTCCACACTTGAAATAAACCCCGATGCAACCAATAGAAATATTGATTTCTAATAATCTTTAGTTGAAGTGCTGAATTAAAACATCAATTGGAGATCCTGTAAATGAAAGAAACTGGGTATTCAGCTACACAGCTATTAGCACTGGATTTGTATTTAACAGATGATCTAAACCCAAGGAGATACCATGAAAGGTCAGACTTGAAATACTTTCTTAATGTCTTCTTTTGTTTCAGAAATATGTTCAGGACTGAGCCATCTATTTGAAATGTCCTCCCAGCTCTTCACCCCTGCAGGAGATTTTAAACAAAGGTTAAAGAAGGAAAGAAACAGCATAAGCAAATTTCAAGGGACAAGATTGATCACTGCACATTGGTGGGTTTTTCCCCACTGTACTAACAATCTACAGTGAAATGTTTGTGCTTTGTTTTCACTGTACTGAAATGCATCAGTAGACTCTCACTGAAGTGATCCAAAGACATCTGAGCAGCTCTTAATTCACTGCTGGCTTCAGAAGCCAAATGAAACCAATCCTTGCCCAGCAGGGTCGCTTTTGTTAGCAAACTTTACAGTGGAGATGCTGGCTTTTCTTTTCCCAAGTCATCAGTTTGCCCATTCCATAACACTTCCAGGAAGGGGGAGTTTTCTTCAGGAGTCTGCCTTGTGGGATATTCAGGGAAAGGGCTCAAAATTCATAGCAGGAGGTTTCAAAGGCAGTGCCCTGGCTTGGGGCACAGAAAAGTGAATATGATGTCTAGGGTGAAGCTGTTTGGGTCCATACATGGAACAATCTGTCTCCCTATAAATAAGAAGAAATGTTTTCAGTTTACAGATTTCCAATTTACATAGCGTGGGAGTAACAGGGGGATAGAGAAAAATCTAATGAATTCATAACAGCCCAGCTAGGCACGGTATCCAGGGCTAAACTTGTCAGGCTCTGGACTAGGGAGGATGCTTGTTGGGAGAGCTGACAAGTGAGACTGCAGAACTACAGAGATTTATTGTACACCGACCTCATTCCTACACTTGCTGAGCAAAGTTGCTGACCCAGAATAACTGCTCTCCAAACTATTTTCCACTGTGAACTCCAAGTCCTTTTTCTTGCCCAGATTCCATCATGATAAACAGCCCAAGGATTTAAGTGCTGCTCACCTTGTGATGACTGCCTGATGTACAGGTTTTATGAAGACAAGAGTGAAGGAGTGCAGCCCCCTTGGCAGTCACAGCAGAAGGAAACAGAGGACCAGCCCATCACAGAGAAGTTCAAGTCCTGGAAAAGAGGTGTCGCTTCAGCCCTTGGTCTGGTGGCTCTGTTGTAAGAGCAGAACAAGGACGTGTCTAGCGTGTCTAGCTCAGGGCAAACAGCGACCAACCTCAAACTCGCTAGATTTAGTTCAGGCACAATAAGAGGTATTTTCAGAAGTGCTACATTACTTGCTCGTGGTTGATACCAGACTTGAAAAGAGTAGATTTCAGGGAGGTTTGAAATTCTCATGCTCTTTTCATGTGCAGGTGCCCCAAATGAGTGGCATCTATAGAAAAGTCATTTGTTTGCTGTCAGTCATTTCCTGATCTGCTGCTCAGCCGCCAGACCTGGCATACCCAAAAGTCACCACTACCTTGCTGATGTAGATACTTAAAACTGAAATTCATCTTGTCTGACTTGAGGGTGTCTAAAAGCTACATGAGTAATTCTGGGCTCATGCCCTCCCTCCTTTTATGTTCCTTGAAGAAATCCAGGCACCTCCACATTTTGCTCTGACTGTAGGTATAGTATGAGGGTGAGACGAACCTGTGCCTTGTCATAGGCTATAAAGGGATCACAAATAATGAGCCCAGGCTGAGGTATCAGTGGCCTATTTATAGGATTTCAATAATAAATCAGGAAAATCATATTGTCATAGCAATATAAATCCCAAAATAGCGTCTCTGTACTGCTGCCCATCCCCATATGTCCCTTCTGCTGATAAAGATGGCATGGAAATGAGATGAGCTCCAAACAACAGAGGCTTTGTGATAAACAGGCCTTAAAACAATTGCGAATGGAAAAGAAAGACTTGGCTATATTAAAGATCACAGGATAAACGAACCATGTGTGTAACAAGAGCTGAAAATGGCAGGCAGATACGAAGTTCAGGGGGGAGAATGAATGTCCTTGCCTTGTGTGGGATATGAGGACCAGCCAGGATCTGGCCAGTGGAGCAGGTGCAGAGGAAGATGGGGGGCAAACTAAAATAGCTTTGTTTAGGCTAGGAAAAGGGGGAAAAGGCTAGGAAAAAGATTGCCTTCTATAAATAGTCCAAGTGAACCCCCAGGGAAGGGAGATAATTATTTAAGCTAAAAGACAATGTTGGCCCCAAATCAAACTGGTTGTGAGTGAATAGAGGGTGGAAACGTGAAGGAGGTTTCTGAGCATCACAGGAAAGATGTTCTGAAGCAACTTTCCAGTCACAGCAGGAACCTGAGCACTTCTAAATCCGTCAGAGCAGGAAATTGATCTCGGTGCCAAGATATCTTCCAGATCTACATACACATTGCTCATGCTTTATTTAATCTTTATTTTGCCAATGACAAATTTGTGCCTTGCCTTAGAAAATAAGACTGGACAAAAACTTCACAGGGTGTATAGCTGATAGGTTGATCGAAGGCAGGTTCATTCATACAAATGGGTGTTGGGCTGGCATCAGCTGGCACATCCGCAAGTGACATCTACAGTGTTCTAGTCCTCCACTACCCTTATTATTGTAATAGTTTGTTAATATGTTGGGTATTTTCCCTCATTATCTTGCCTTATCTCTCTCTCTGCAGTTTATGTGCTATCATTAGGCTAATGGAACACTGCAAGATTGATGGGATGTTTTGGCCTGGGAAAAAGTGCCATGAAATCTCCTTAGAAGAAACCTCAGTTAACAAATACTATGGAAACAAAACAAAACCAGGATTGGTGCCTGGGTTTGAATATGGCCATTCAGCAAACAGGGAAACTGAGGAAAATGGCTTCAATTTTCCTTCCTCTATTTAACCCTTTTACATAGCCTTATACAGAGAAATTTGATATTGACACAGGAAAACCCCACATTCCCATGGAAACTTTGGTGCATGCTTTCCAGCACCAGTGCATAAGGATGGACCAGAATGGCTTCTTCTTTTGGGATTACCCTCATACAAGCCTTTGGCCTAGCTCTTAGTAAAAGGATACTCCAGCCCAATTTGCACAGAGTTTCCTTCTCAGGGTTAGAGTTTTACCAAACTGCTTTCTTTTTTTTCCCCTTTATATCTGAGGCAAATAATTGTGCGAGACAGGCACTAGCTTTCTAAGTAGGAATGCATTGGTCAAAAGGGTTTCCTTGCTGTATGAAAGAGATTTCTACCACTTGTCCCTAAAGCAAATAAGTGATTGTATAAAAACTAGTTAGATGTAAATAGGAATTCTTATAATGGAAGGAGACATAAAGAATGTTCTTTTTCTTTTCTCTTTCTGCTTCTGAAAAGGTCAGATTCATACTTACCTTCTAACATAATCAGGCTCCTCTAATCTCGAGTCATTCACCACTGAATTGAGCAAAGTGCAGGAAAGCAAGAAACTAGCTTTTTCACAGCTGAAAATGAGTCAACTGTCCACCTCAGCCCTTCAAATGAAGTAAAAGCAAGGCTGACATGGGGAAAGGAATACGGTTTTGTTAATAAAAGCAGGCTGTGACCCACGCTTACCTTGATGAATAGGAATAACCCTGTGCTCTGAACTAGATGGGTAAATACAACCTCTGCCAGGTATGCCATCATCCACCTTCCTCATATATCATGTCTAAACCTTCATACCCTGTCGCACATCAGTGGGTGGTTATCAAGGGATGATGAACAACCTCTCTGCTTCGGAAATTGTCTATTTAATAGAAGTTCCTGCTGCATCTCAACAGTTGCATTAAGAGCCCTGTCTATCTCCCATGTTCTAAAAAAAAGCCATTTGTGAAAGCAGGCCAGCACAAGAGCTGAGTAAACTTGGACACAGCTCCCAGCCGAATTATGAGCGTGCTGCCAAACATGGAGAAAAGTGCATCTGATTCTTCTGCTAAGGCGTCCAAGGAGGGCCACAAAATTATAGTTCAAACTATAAACAGAATGAGTACATTTTGTTCATTTTCCTGTTCTCTTTATAATCGATGCAATATGAAGAGCTGCTATCAGTAGTTATACAATCAGATGGTGGCAATAAAAGGAACGTTAGCAAGCCTAGGATGTCATAGGAGATTGACTGAAGGAAGCAGTTACAAACCAAGACCATTTATATCTATTTAGATGAGAACATCAGTTTTGTGACAAAGTCATTTTGATGTCTGTCTGCCCACTTAATATTCAACTAATGGATGTCTGCATCCTGATTTACAGTGGTTGCCTGGAGAAGGATCAGTACCAAAGATTATACATGCGCAGACATGGCTCTTTGTGCACCTTGAATAAGATATGTGTTGTGTTATATATATATATAGTCACAATCTCTCCATGTATAGGTGAGTCCATCTGATGTACACAATATATGCATATGCACAACTGTATCATTGTCGTCTGTTTTCCTGTTTCCTCATTCTATTAGACTCATGGAAGGCTTTTCTTATTGTCATGTTAACACAAATGGGACTGCAGGCTCACAGCCTCACAAATCTGTGGCGTGAGGAATACAGTAAGTATAAGACAGGCACCTCTAACAGCTGTCAGCAGGAAGCCTTTACTGGAGCATCTTTTGTTCTTTGGCATCTGAAAAGGTTCTGGTTCTTGGGTCTTCAGACTTGTTCTCTTCTCTTACAGGCATCACTCTGGTATCTGCAGAATGCACTTGGAAAATCTAGGGACTATCAAAATGAGAGCTGTAAAGCTCTAAAAACAAACAGACATTTCACCTGTCTCTAATCAGCCCCATCTCATGGTTTGGCTTTGATTTCCCCAGTGCAGAAAAGAAACGTATAGGATTTTAATTTCCTTGGCTCCCAAGAGCAGTATGAATGAGACTGCAGCATTGCATTCAGCTTGTGTTATTAATGGGCTCCATGCTTGCAAATGTCTCATTCAATATGTTTGCTCAAAGTGCTTCCAAAAAGGGGGGAAAAAAGAAGAAAGAAAACATCAGGTTTCTAGGTCTAATGTATGTGACCTGACAGCATGAATACATTAGATCTTCTACAGAAACATACAATTCCAGCACTGTGCATCGGATCTCTAGCCTTTTTATCTCCATCTGGACTCTAATCAATGCGCTAGCATACTGCCTGGAAATAAGCCTTATTTTCCTGCCATTCTGGCTCAGACTCTCTCTCCATTTGAAAGGGTATGACATGCCTTCTTACAGTCACTGTAAGCTGGGAATGTTTCTGATCTCTTTATTCAAGCATCCCGAGCATCTTCCAGTACAAGCGTTTTCTTTTTTGCTGAGTTGCTTAGTCCCCTACACCAGATCCTCTGCAGGCACAAGGCAGCATGGCTCTGCTGAAGGCCATATGATCTTGTCTCCTTGCTGAGGATCTCATGCATCATTTTCCAGTCATAAATCCAGCTCAATAATCCTAAATTGAGACCTAGGAAATCTCAGTTGTCTTCCAAAACTTCAGGCAGGTCATGGCATTTCCCCACTTCATGTCTGGTTTTTCCTTCCCATGCTCTGGCTTATCTGCAAACCTTGAAGTTCTTAAAAGGAAGAGCTGGTTTATGTTATGCATCTGGACAGTGTCTAACACAAGAGGGCCCCAGTTTGATTAGGGTCTCTTGTGACTACTGTAATACAAATACTTCTAATAAAATGCATTTGAATCAGAAAAAAAAGGCAGTGATGATTCTTTTCCAGTTAGCTTTTTTCCTTGGGAAAGTCTGGGAGAGGTGGGATTCTCAGCCGGAGACTGGGTGGCCCAACTTGACCCATCCTGGCATGGACAATCCTGTGAGCTGTCCTTGCAACGCTGCAAACCAAATTGTGCTCGCCTGTGCAATGCCTTCCTGTGCCTGGAGCGCTTTGTGCATCCAAATGTGCCACATATTTGCCTTCCCAAAGCAGAGCCTGCTTCTGTTAACAGCAATTAATCACTTTATAGCCAGCCTTTTATTATTATGAACACAGCAGATGTGTTTCCATTAATAGGTCCCCAAGTGAGCCTTACCCAGCATCAGTGATACTTAATGAAGGAGATTATGTGGCCTAAATAGAGTTTTCATTTTCAGCATCTTCCCACTCCTATCTGCACTACCAAGTAAGCAAACAAAACGAAGTGGAAATCTTGTTCAAGGCTCAGTTACAGTACATAGGATAAACTTGCTGCCAAATATTAAGATGTGTGATTAATAGCTAAAACTTGCATCAGTATTTTTACAGGGATCTGAAACAAAACACTAAAAACAAGCATGTAGATGTCTTTAAACCGTAGTGGTAATTCCAAGCTCTCCACTTCCCCAATTAACCTCGATATTTGAGCAATGAGAGGGCAGGCAGCTGCTCCCTGGGGATGTGTCTGTCTCCAGAATATTGTTCAATCTCAGGGAACTTTTCAAGCGTGCTGGTTGCCATTAAAAAGTCATCACTTCCAACAGTGGCTGAGACCTAGTAAGTCATTGGGTGCTTGTAAAAGAGTGTCTAACTAGTAATTATGAGGGTAATCATGAGGGTTACCAAGCTGTGGCACAGGAGGTTTGCCCACGTGAGCCAGCCACATCCATGAATGCAGGGTCGGGTCTGAGGGGATGGGCTTTGGATACAGCGCACAGCATCCTGCTCAAGGAGGATGCTCATCCTTGTGCTGAGCACTGGAGGCACCCCAGGTGTATGCCCACCATCCCAGTGAGCATCATTGCACATGGACCTGTCCCTGATGTACCACCCTGGGGCTGCTCAGCATTTTCCAGCTCTGAAATGATCAGCAATTAAATCTCTGCTCTGACATGGAGCCTCTGGCTTTTCTCCTCCTTAACAGCAAAAAAGCATGGGTAGCATGCACAGAGGATGCTCTTCCACATCATGAGATGTTTCATGAATAGGATGTTTTCCAAAGTGTTTCCTTTGGAGTGTCACACTCTGCCATAACTTCTGTTCCCCTAAATTACTTCTAGAACCAGATCCCATCTACTCAAATGGTTTCCTCACCCATTTTCTGCTCTGCATTATCTGAGGCTTACTGAAATTTAGTCTTTAACTTACTTAGATCTTAAAAGCAGATGATCAAGGGGCTACACTCACTCCTTATTCCCAGCACAGTAAATAGAGGAGGCAGTTCCTTGTATAATACAGACAGGAACAATCTTGTGCATTTCAAGTAAGTCCTCTGGGATTCATAAGGAGCACCTCTACTGTATAAACGTGTCATATAATTTTAAAATCCAGAAGGATCATCTCATAAATTGTATAGATCTGTTTTCCACCAGTCTGTGCAATAAAGGATATTGAAAATATGTAGTGTCTGCAGTATGGAGCCACTGGAGCTGGAGTTCAGTCACTCAGGATGCAGTATTTAGCCATCAGATAGTGACAAACTTGCCTCACTCCTATAGGAAAGGTGGGAGTGAGATCACATTTAAAAGCACAGGGTATTCTATAGACCACTTTAAACCATGAGCGTGTTTTCAGTCCCTGCACCAAATGCTTGAGGTCTGACAGACTGGAAAAATGATGAATTTTGTTTCTCCCACACATCAAAACAGCTTTACCATTCAAAAGATGCAGATAACTAAGGAACGATCACACTTAACTGTCCCTTTAAAATGAAACGAAACAAAATGCGGCATTTTTATTTAGAGCCCAATTAATCTGAATAAAGTAAGGAAATCACATCTGGGCCGTTGCTGCTATACAGCTCCTAACCACAGCATGCGTGAGGTTATGTCAAGGACTTGCTTGTCAGCTTTGCTTTAACTCACATATGGGACTGGGTATGAAAGAAAACCCCAGAGTTTTTACTTTCTGCAGTAAAAGCCAAACTAACATAAAATGAGATTAATGGCAACAGCAGTGACTGCTTTCATTTCCCAATGAACTTTCTCAATAGTACCAGTAATCAAGATCAGGTTGGGTTTTTCTTCCTTTGTTTGTTTGGGTTTTGTTTTTTTTTTTTCCTTTTTTCATTAAAAAAAACCACCAACTTTTCATCAGAGAAAAGAAAAAGATACTTAAAATACATAGACACATCTGTTCTCCCATATTAACAACATTACGTCTTTCTCCATGTGACGCATAATGAATCATCTCAGTGTGTTTTGCTTTATAGTTTTGTACAAATCCAATTCCTTATGACTATTATTGTAATAATAATATTTTCCGATTCAACAGTACCTTTCGTTTTGAGTTTCTCAGGGCAAGGAACTGTGACGAGAAGTGAGTTGGACCCATAGAAACAGCTAGGAAAAAGAGAGCCACAGCTGTAATTACCAGGGTTAGGATTTGTCTTATAATGGGGAGGAGATAACAGTACAAATAATATTTTTGTATGCAGATATATAATTTTCACTACAATTTGGTTAAATGAGAGAGTGTTGTCATCTTCATTTTTAATGCTTGAGAAAGCAAGCCTTAAAGCACCTTACAAATGCTTTCGTCTGGCTTTCTGCCTGTTTAAGAAGAACAAAGTCACATCCATTGCACACTCTGGGCAGGTGAGACTTCACATCGAAGCACTGAACACAGGGCAGAGGACTTGCAGCCCATCCATCTTTTGAAGAGATGGTGCTGAGGCTTTTGCAGAGCTAAGTGAACATCCAGCATTTTGCATTCGGCTCTGCTCCTAATGGGATGCCCTCAGGCAGCATGTTTGTCTTTATGGGATTCACTCAGTGCACCTATGGATTTTACTGATGTTCCTCATGGATCAAAATGATCTTCAGTTTTCTTTTCCTTCCCAAAGGCTACTTGAAAATGTAATCTCAGCTAAGTTTTTACCCAATGAATTAGTAAAACTGCAGTAAACCCCAGTTCAGACACTCGGGATTAGTGGGGATCAGTTCCCATAAGTAGGTACCAAAGCAGTATCTACATGCTTCCAGTCCATGGAAAATCACTAAAGTTGGACACTTACATGGGTTATATAGGCATCATTAATCTCATTTGGCAGCAGCAATTAACAGTTCCTTGAGTTATATTGATCCTGATACATTTGACCACATGTCTTAAATGCTGCATGAGGACAAAAGTCTTGTGTTTGCTACCAACATCCAACAGGAGCAAAGGAATGTTCTCTGCAGCAAGGAATGATAATGATGGTTCTTTATATAAAAAAAAAAGAGGAGAGAAGAAAGGGCAAGAATCCTTGATTCAATTAAGTCTTAGTCATGTAAATAGTTGGGAGTTTCCAGAAATGTCTTTATAGCAGGATGCCAATGTAGTGTATAATTAAAATGCAAAAAATGTAGGAAGGTGGCCAAGCCTTTGATTATAAACAAGATTTTCCTAACCCACCCATGACTTGGCATTTTGATCCTGAAATTTATCAACAGGAAAAGGTGATGATTTTTTTGAACTGGAATGGAAAATAAGTTAGTTTGTAGAGAAATAAATCTTGTTCACAAACTTTGCTCGCTCCTTACAAAGGCTTTTAGCATTTGATCACACTTTAAACGAGACGGCTTTTCTTGGAAAGGATTTTTGTTTTGTAGGATTGGTTGCTTTATGTAATAATTGCTTTCTATTGTATAATGCGAAAAGCAATGCAAAGCAGTCAGCTTTTACATAACAACAGTAATTTAATAGCAATAGTTTAGTTCAGCTTTACTATGCTGTACCAAAATGATAACAAGAATAAGCGTCACATTGGCAGCAAATATCAGTGTTTAGCACAGAGGAATCCTGAGATATCATTGAACACTTTCTCCAGTTTTTCAACCAGCTCTCCCAAGCAACTTCATTATAAAGCCCTGCACAGCTTTGTTATTATTTATACCCTTCTCTAGTTTGGAAATCAGATGGAGTCCTTGATATAAGGTGATTGAATGGATCATCAGTTGTATATTACTATACAGATGCAGGGTCAAATAGTGGGAATCTGGTAATGTCCCACCCAAAGCCTCTAAGTCCAGGATGGGTTTTTTCCGTGGACTTTGAGTGCTGAATGAGGGAGAATTTTTAAATGCAATATTATCTTTTACTTTATTACACGTACCCTTGCATTAAAGTAGTCATTAAATGCAATATAATAAGCAATAAATCTTATTATTAGAAAGGGTTTTTTAAACTCTAACCGTCGTTTATTATAAAGTTCCTTCTGGCATGGTCAGGTCTTATGGAATTACAGAAAGCTGAATCCATCTCTGATAGGGTTTCTGAATCTGATCTTTTTCGTGTCCTGTCATCATGAACCTCCTGCAGCATAAATGCTTTTTGCCAGCATTTGGCACTCAGCCCTGTATTAGCAGCAAGCTGGCAAAAGAGACACAGTCTACAGTAAGACCTGCCTGGAGCTGAGCAGCTTGGTCAGTTCAGTGAACTCCTACTGCTGCCCAATTGGGTGCTACCATAGGAAGGAATGGAAAACAGCTGGACACAAGTTGTGCTCTCCTCACTGGACAGTGGAAAGGTTCAGCACCCCCCAGATGCCACAGATTTATCTTCACTTATACTTCAGAGTAGGAGTTTCCAAACTGTGATCTCCATGGTAGAGACTCAATTCATTGCCCTGTTGAGCACTTATTTTCCCTTGTAGAGCCATGTGAAGTCCAAGCTTTATGTTTTAAACAGGAAATAGATGAGATTAGTAAAAGATCATATAGAATGTATCCTCCTTGATTACTCATTCATGAACAGTTGGGTCTACAGATTTTCTTATCCAGGTGTCTCTGATATGAGGAGTGTTCCTACCTCTTTGTAGAATGGTCCTTGTGATTGCAAAGCTTGGGCTTCTGCAAAACACAAGCTGTGTGAATTCATCAGAATGTATTATTTGTTATCAAGAAGTTAAAAGCAACATTATGCCTAGAAAATAAACGAAGAAGTCACATATTTTTCCTCTATACTCCTCAAAATGTATTTGTGTGTTTTAATATAACACCAAGCATGATTGCATTTCTTATTGCGGTATATAGCACTCAGCAGCCTGTGATACAACAGTTCAGACTGTTGGCAGCAGCGATCCAGTTTCCATTTCTTTGAGTGCAAGAGTCAGGGTGTGGAAACTTTCTACTTCCTTGGAAACTCTTCTGAAAACGGGTTTTCACTCAATTCAGCCTCTAAGTGTTTAAGAGGTGACTGAAATCCTGAAAGTGGGCTGACTGTTTTAGTGCCATTGGCAACCTGGGGAAGTTTCTCACTATGTGAAGGAAAAGGGGGGGAGAAAAGTGGGGGAGAAATCTACTTTATTAAAAACCTAACTAAGGATTTTCAGTGAGCACCTTCTCTCTCCCCTCTTACTCCTTTGAAAAGCAGGAGGTGAAAATAGCATGATACTTTTCACTTCAAAGTATTATTCACCTTCTGCATCAAAATTTCAACCTGTGCAGTTGTAGCTTCACTTTCTGCTATTGCTCAGCACTGCTGATTCAGAGCAATTGGCTAAAGGCTTTATTTAACCAAAAAATACACTTCAGAGAATTCCCACCGTTGTCCAAGTAGCAGACCAGGTTGTGCCTGAATATATATCATGACTAGAAGGGTATTCCAAAAGAAATGAGTAAGGGGACATGGTTAACTGACCTGAGATAGAATATCCTACTGGGTAGGATGAATTTCACCCAGGTTTACTGATCTGTAGATTGGCATCTATTTAGAGCCGACTGCAATTCCTCTTGAGTCTCTCGTGGTGGGAGATGACTGCTTCCAGAGGGTGAATCACCCCATCCGGCCGTGAATCACCCTCTGGATGCTCTTGCCATTCCCTGCTGACAGTGGCAGAGAGAGGATGATCTCAGGCCATGTGCCACACCGAAGGGGCTGCTGCCAAGTGGGATGGGTGCTGTGCATGGATTACTCCCCCCCACAAGGCTGTTGACAGTGTGCACACTCCAAGACTCAAGGATGCTTGTGTCTGCTGATGCTCCATCTGCCATGGTACAGCCAGGTCAAGAGCCAGCATTTTGTTGCCTGAGGCATAGACAAAATCAGCAGCAGCCTACAGAAGGTTAAGGAAGAAAAAGCAATCACTGCCCAGGGTTATGAGTAGACTGATATTAGCTGGAGTAGAAACAGACTGTTTGGATAGTGAGGGACTATTTCAGAACTGGAGTAAGTGGAAAAAAGCATTACTTAAAAATTCATGTATTGTTGGTCCATCTACCAGATGGAAGCACCTTAGGAGAAAGAAAGGAATGAAATAACTCAATGTGGCAAAAAGAAGCCAGGACAGGGAGTCCCATCTCAGCTCCATAATCACAGGATAAGTGCTCCTAGACTCAGCCTTCTTGTCTGACCTTTAATTAAAAGCAGGTCTAAAACCAAGGCAATATACAACCTGGTTTTAGCACACATTCCCCAGACCATATGATCCTTGATTCATAAAGTGATTTGGAATGATTTGGGTTATGGCATCTGTGAGTAAAATCTAGTGGCAAGGAGCACTATTTTATTCACAATAATCTCACAGATTTATTGATGCTTTAATGTGTATCTCAGACATAGGGCAGTTGCAAGACTGCCACATAATAGAGGGAACTTATGAAACCTGTGTTCAAATAGCTTTCTCTATTGTTTTATTTACAACTGGCATAGCTGGCTAGAGAAGGCTTTTGTAGCCAGTGATTTGATATATTTTTGTGTAGCTTTCAATAAGACAGTCATATGCTCTTATAAACTTTCTGCCTTACTGAAATAGCCTGATTTGTGCCTTCTCATTTTGTCCTAATCTCACTCTTTGCTTTTCTCTTTCATTTTTTCACCCCACTTTTAGATCTTGACATTCCTTACCTTTGGGCAACCTCCATGATACAAGAAAAAAATCAGTGCTGAACAAACTAACCTTGGGATGGTTAAAGAAATAACTCTTTTCCCAATGGAAATATCTGAAATTCCTCAGCAATACCATGAGAAACTAATCTTGAATTTGATCTGATTTTACAGGATGATTCATGGTTTCTGACTCAAGAAAAGTAAACTTGTTGATTATAGTTTAGGTATCGCATCTTTAAAAAAGGAGACACTATTTATTTTGTTACTTTCCCTCTAACCAAAGAAAATATTTCTCTCTTTCTATGTTGCCAATAATTTATGAATATTAATAGCTGACATCCACATTGAACAGAGCAACACGTGGAAATGCAGCAATTCTCCCCAGCCAGCCAAAGGAGACAAGGCAGGACCCAAAGCAATGCAAGGAGTTTGAGGTGAAGCTCTTCTTGAGTGGGCTCAGGACAGCAAAGCACCATCTCAGCTGCACTCCCCTGACCTCTGTTTCGAGTTGGCCCCGTTGGTTTTTGTTGTTGTTGCTGTTTTAATGGAACTTCTTGGAACAGAACGTGCATTTCTCAGGGTTAGGCTAATGCACATGCCACAGCGCTGCGTTTTCAGTTGCCATGGAGGAAGCATGGCTGCTTTTATATCCTGGGTGAGGTCTTCGTGGTACTCCCTGGGAATTATTCACCTCACTAGCAGGTCTGCATGGGGAGCTAAACGTTCTGTAATGTGACTAGGCAGTCACCCTGCAGCCCCAGTGCTGTGTTTGCATTAGTACACCCAGATGACCATCACCTGACAGATTCACAAGAGATCTTTTTCTTGTATGATAATTATAGCAACTTCCTGCCTCGCACTTCCCTTCAGGTGTGGGTGGGACTTCTCATTTTGCATGAGAACGGCAAAACCATTCAGTCCAAAAAGCCTCTGCAGCAATAAAAAGAACGTAAAGTGAGCAGACAGCACATGCACACCCTGGTCTTGCATCTATCCTAATTCACACTTGACCTACGCACTTCCAGTAGTCCCTGATATCAATGTGTTTACCAGCTTAGGGAAATGACAGGGAGATGGCTTGTCCTTACTATGCAGGGATGGGGACATTCCTCATGAGCTGACACCTGAACTCAGGCACAGATACCCAAGGCACGTGGATGTTGTCTAGGCTGTTGCAGAGCTGAGCTCTGAAGCAGATGTTGGCTGGGATGCTGCTGCCTCACATGCTGGGAGAGAATAAGAATATTAAATTATGTATATTTTATTATTGTTATCTACAACACAACAGCCACACTCACTGTTGTCAGAACGCTGTAGCAGGAGGAAAAGCTATTGAATTATTAATTCCTCAAGGCTAATTAATAGGAAGGATGTTAGGAAAGTTTGGAACTCAAAGTTCAAAGCCAGCATGGATGTAGCTGTGAACAACCCTCACCAATTACACGATTTGGCGTCACACATACATCCAAACAATACTTAAAAGAATCACACAAACACACTAACCTGGCAATAGAGAGCCTTTGTTTAGCAGCAGAAGACAACTGAAAGAATTTGATTTACAATTGATTACCAAAAAACCTAAAAAAATGAAACAAAAGCCTCTTGCCAACCGTTCCTTTTAACTGAGCCAATTCAGCACATGATACACAGCAGATTGGCCAGCATGACACAGACTAATTTCTTCTTATCCTCTTTTTGACATATGCAACTGAAGCCTAATTTAAGATGTTGTTTCTACAAGGTAAAGATGTTGCTGCCATTATCTGCTGTAGTTGTTAGCTTTTTGTACTTGCTGATTCACTGACATCAAAGACCAAAGAAATGATGAGATTGCAAAAGAGCATGTGCTGGGAAAATGGAAATTGCTTTTGCTGCTGGCCCAGCACTGCTTTAGCCAGAGGTTTGGGTTGTGCTGGCTACATTTCCTCTCATCCTGTAGGTACAAGATCAGAAGGAACTGGGAGTTGGGAGCTGTGGGAGGATGGAGCTAGAGGTACTATAAAGCGAGGTGGCTGCTTGCACCCATTTACTCTTTCTTCTTCACTGTTGGTGTTTGCAACCTGGAGCTGCTCTGCAGTAGCAGCCTGATTGGTACAATGGAGCAGAATCTGGATGGACAACATAGACATCCTTGCTTGCTTGCAGCACTGAGGTCCATATCCCACCAGCCAGTATCAACAAGGCCAAGTCAGGGCCTGACAGCTTCTCCACACACAGTGGTTCCTTCCAGCCTTTTTTCCTTCAAGCAGTTTTCATTTCAGTGCAATACAACCACATAAATGCCATGTGCATTTCCTGGAAGCACTGTAGGGGTTCAAGAGATATGTAGAGATTTCTTTATAATGGGCGACTACTGCCCTTCAGCATTGAGATCTATTGTGTGACAGTCACAGAGGCAAAGCATCTGTAGCTGATGATAACAAGGAGTGGGCATCAAATTCCACCAAGGACAGAAAGATATCACCAAGGGCCAGCAAATTGTTTAGAGTCGAGAAATAGACATTTCATATCTGAATGAATAAACTGCTGGTGAAGGTGAGCGAAGTGACACCTGCAATTACAAGGCATGAGCTGGAGCCATAAGCACATACTCAAACCACCATTTCCCACCTCTTTGGGGGATTATCACTCTTGGGACCCTCTTGCAAAACACTGACCATCTCCAGCTGTGGTGGAAGGAAGCACAGAGCTGGTGAACCCATAGGAAAAACTAGGGCTGGGCTTTTTCCTTTTTGGTAAACATATACTTAGTATTAACAGAATTAAACAAGTTTCTTAGGGGCCAGAACTATTATCACCCTTTACTATGGGTGATCATAGCAAAAGGACAGTGCCTGTAACTCAGAAACTGTGTGATACAGAACTAAAACTCTACCCATGACCCTGAGATGCTAGGGTTCATCAGGTTCTTTTCTTGATAACTTGGAAAATACAGCAATAGTCATGGGGAATTATATTAAGTGCCATTATCTTGTCCCATAGCTGCAGCATGAAAGGTTAGAATCATAGAATAGTTAGGGTTGGAAAGGACCTGAAGATCATGGTTATTGGGAACCAGCCTACTCTGGCTGTTAGTTGAAGCCCATGGACTCAGAGCTCCTTCTTGTGATTCCCCTTAAAGATGTGCCATATCTTGTGTTCACACTCTCAGGCCACATGTGAGTAACAAATCAATTTAATAAGGGATGTAACCCATCCATATCAAAACCGGGTTCTGTGTAAGCAGTGGCAGCATCCGCAGTTAGAGCAGCTTAGCTTACATTTACTTAACACTGAGGAAATTTAAGACAGTGAAAGAACGTATTTTGGCTAGCCTTAATCCTTAGCAATCTCCTAACGATTTGGACAGCTGCTCTGGTCTGGAGGACGAGCATATCTCAAGGAGTAAAAGTTAATATCTGCGTGAGAAACTTTTCCCCCCCTTTTACTGTATTCTCTTTGCCAGAAGATTTTTCCAGGCTCTTTGCTTGTTTGTTTGTTTGTTATGAATTGTACCCAGCGAAGAGGTTAAGATAGGTCTCAAGAATTTTATTCCTTTTAGGGTGAAGAAAGCTAGCAGAGGAAACCCAGGCAGCCAGAGACGTCTGGACTATCCTAAGTCCTGATTTCTGCAAAACCAATAATTCTTACAGAGCTACATTCAGTTGACAGAACATATCCAAGGGATAAAAATGTCTTTATCTTGAGTTCAAGGATGCTTCAGAGGGCTTGTGGGAGATTCACTACAAATTCTGTTTGAATATAACCTACTTCATGGGCTGAGAAATTTGGGGCTGTTCAGCCTGGAGAAGAGGAGGCTGCACGGAGACCTCAGAGCAGCTTCCAGCAGCTGAAGGGGGCTACAAGGATGCTAGAGAGGGACTCTTCATCGGGGACTGTAGTGATAGGACAAGGGGCAAGTGATTTAAACTTAAATAGGGAAGTTTGGGTTGGATATAAGGAAGACGTTCTTTACTGAAAGGGTGGTGAGGCACTGGAATGGGTTGCCCAAAAAAGCTGTGAATGCTCCATCCCTGACGCTGTTCAAGGCCAGGCTGGATGTAGTCTTGGGTGGCATGGTCTGTATGGCAGGGGGTGGGAATTGGATGAGCTTAAGGTCCTTTCCAACCCAAACCATTCTATGGTTCTATGATTCTGTAACATAGCTGCTCAATAGAAGTGTTAGTAAGCAGCAGCCTCCTATTTCGCTCTTCAGCAGTGTAGCACAGGCATCACCCAACGCCCTTGGCAATGTAGTACACCCATGGTCACTCTCTAACCCTATGCTTTCCTCCCTTCCTGCTTTTGCCCTCCAGGCTCCTTTCCCAATCATACACCAAAGGTCTCATTAAAAACAGATGATGTCCAAATATGTTTGAACATTTCCTTATGTCATTGCTACTAGCAACTTGAATAAGCATCCTTGGACATGCTGAGCTGATCCTCTTACTAGGTGTTACTCCAGTTAAATCACTGGGTGGATTTGAGATGCTTTCACCACCTAAATGGAGAGCTTGGTCTGGCCCTTCACTTCTGAGCCACCACAGTGACTCCAATCCAAGAAGCAAGGGGATGAAATGCTGGTGGAGCCATCACTCCTTCAGACTGTATGTTGTTGTTACCTCCCAGCTGGAAAACAGCACAGTGTACCTTGGCCCGGAGACATCAGCCTTTAGGAAATTTCAACAAGGAAAGATGCAGAATCAAGAGGAACCCGAAGGCAGTGAAATAATAAAGGAGAGCTTGAAAGAAAATATTGTAACCTCGAAGAAAAACTCCAGAAATTGATCTAAGGATCCATCTGATCAATGGAAATAAGGAAAAAAGGTGAGATAATAAGGTGTGTGATGGAAGAGGGGATGTGTTGCTTGATAGCTCATCTAAGGAAAATATTCTGGTGCACTATGCTCAATTCTGGCAGCATGATGAGTGGAGATTGCTGCAAAGAGGAGCATAACTACAGGAGAAAAGCAAACAGAAAAAAGGATAGGAAATGTGTCAGGTTTGATTGTGAAGAAAGGTCAGACCAGGTACACATCCTCCTTGTTTGTGGAGCAACAACATCGAATGGAGCAAATCACAGCTAGATGGATTGTTTTAAGAGAGTCACTCTGGAAACAAGAAGGGATGCTGAGGCCAGTGAGCAGCCTCATTCCAGCCAAAAGCCTGTGCTAATGCACAGGTCCTGTTGCAGATGTGTAAGGCAAGGTGAAGGAGGTCTGGAGAAAAAACAGCAAATAAACCAGCGTCATGCAGTGCTGTATTACCAACTAATGCATGTGAGGGCCCAGCAGGAGGAGAAATGCTGGTTATTCAGGATAGGAAAGAGACGAAATCAGTGAGTCTGGGTCATCAGACACCTCCCAGCATAACCCTTGCCCTGCCTACACGAGCTGCACTGCTCCGTGCCCTGCCTCGAGCAGCCCCTCACCGCGGCTGCTGGCGCTGCAGCTCGCCTCGGTGATGGATGGACTGATGGGATCCCCATTCCCACACTTTCCAACATACATCTGCAAATCCTAAGAGGGACAAATGCAGACCAGCTGCCAATTGGCCTTATGGATTTGAGGGCTAACATCCAGTTGGCGTCCAGCAGGTTATTCACACTGGAACAGGAAGCAAACTCCTTGCTGCAATTACCCTCCAATTTCTACTGTTTACCCCAGGAATAAACTAATTGCTGCTGTAAAAAACCCCTCCCACCAGGTCCAGCAGTAAAGTATGGAAGAAACGAATGTCAGCCAGCTGGTCAGTGGCCAAAGGACTGGCCAGAGGCCAACTGGCATCCTATGTCTTATTCGCAATGGAGGAGGGCTCGAGTGCCTTGCTGCAGATAACCTGCCTGGCCTTTTCACCTGGTTACCCTAAAAGTACAACGAATGTCACTTGCTAGATCAGTGTTTCCCTTGTAGGAGCATGGTAACCAGGACAGGTCTTTGTCCTCCCACTGAATGAAGTCAATTTATTTGAGTTAGGAGCAGGGTCTGAAAGGGAAGTGTGAGCAAGCTGGAGAAGGGCTAGATAATTCCCATAGATGTACAGTGGGCATCTCGCAGTGATTCAGCCCTAAATGCCACCTGCCAGTGTATATCTTGAGTTTCTTTTCCTCTTCTTCTATATATGATGCAGGAAAAACGACTGGGGATGCTGTCTGGCACCTATGTGTGTGCTGGCAGGGTGGCAAGCTTACCAGCCAAAGAAAAGAGCAAAGCCCTGCGTTGCAGTCCTTGATCTCTGCCTTTGATCTGCTGCCACTGGTTATCTGGGGTCCTTAATCCCTCTGGGAGGGGTAGCCTGGGTTGGAAGCATTGCTGTAAGCATCACCACCAGTCACAGCTTTCTAGCAGCTTGGCATCCCATTCAGGGGCTGTCAGCCTGGATGGAGCCAGTCCACCTCTAGTGTCAGCTGTAACTCTGGAGGAGGATCTCACATCCCTGTCTCTTAATTGCACTGCCATCCATAATCACTCCTCTATTTCTGTCCTTCTAAATTCTGCTCACAGTGGCAAAGCCAATTTTGGATACAGGGAGTAAATATGGTTTGTTTTTCCCTGTCGTGTTGTTATCCCAGCAAAGAGGAGTGACAAGAGTGAGTCACTGTGGCACTCTGCAAAACATCCCAGGAAAAGTGTTTGTCTGAAAAAGCAAGAAACATGCACCCAGGAGAGGCGACAGGATCCTTTAGAAATTACAGGACTGGAATATTCCAGCACGAATGGACAGCGATAAGCAATAAAAAGCAGCTAACTCTAGAGCAGTCTGAGTGCTCGACTTTTGTCTGGTAGATATTAGCCATCGTATCAGGTTGCACGCCTGGCTTTTCCTCTTTTTCCATGAGGAATGATGTTTAGCTCAGCAACTCGGGTCCCTGTGCTACCCCTGAGCTTTGCAGAGCTGCTGTCCTGCTTTAGTAAGGGCAGTGTGGGGCAGTTATCATTAGTGGTAAGGCAAATATCTGTTGTGTTTGCTGGGCACCAAGGTGGAGCAGGATCGCAAAGGAGCCAGGGGGAGAGGGCAAAACACGTTACTCCTAAGCCCTTCATGAACCAGGACTTGCCACTTCCCATTGAAACAGCTGCAGGCAACATCAGTGCATCGTGGACAGGGATACAGGAACCCTAACACTGCAAAAAGATAATTACAGAAAGAAGAAAACATTAAAAATCCCAAATTACCCTACCTGGATAACCCAAGGAATGCTCCTGCCTCCTTTAAATCATTGCCTTGTGCCACTTGTTCTCAGGCCTTGCAAGCACCTTCCCCTCATACTTCTCCCTCGAATGTATATGATCCACTTAGAAAAGAAACCAACCCACAATAGAACCTATGTACATTGCTGCAAGACTGTAAAATTTAATAGCAAACAGATTACATACTTAGCAATAGACTAAGCACAATTAGGCCTCACATTCCTCTCACTCCTATAAATAACTCTCAGTTTCCTCTCCGCGTCTGCAAATTTCATTAGTATGATGGAAAGAAAAGAAAAATACACACACACACACAAAGCCCCAAGCTCTCTTTTCTTGCAAAGACCAGAGCTGATCTCTCAATCAAGGGCTTTGTTCAGCCTGGGGGAGGGAGCAGGGAGTTAAAATACCCACCCCGCAGCCCTTGGGCCATGTGTTCCTGGCCATGAAGGGAAAATGTTCTGCAGATGGTTTAGGAATTCACCTGCAAGAAACAACAACAGACCCCCCCCCCCCCCTTCACTACT
>JANRGW010151895.1:0-96625 GCA_024733675.1 Psilopsiagon aymara
CCCCTGATCATCCTCATGGCCCTCCTCTGGACTTGTTCCAACAGTTCCATGTCCTTTTTATGTTGGGGACACCAGAATAATTTTATAATTAGAATATTTTTTATTAATCTAATAATTTGGGTGAAGGAGGTGGGAAAGGATTTGAGTTTGGAGCAAGCTTGACCTCTCCATCATTTTTGTACGCGTGTTAGGCTGTAGCTTTTAACTACATGATTGGATCTTACTTGTTCTACAGGAAGAACAAATTACAGAAGAATTAAAACATAAACAAATTAGTCTTAAATTAGTAATTGGGTAAAAGTAATCTGTTTACAGTATGTGTCTGACTTTGCCAAGAAATGTGTCCAACAATTTACATTTCCCATGCACATCTCACCCCTAACTTGGAGCTTAAGATGAGATAGGGGAAAAATACTAGGTATAATTGAACTGCTGGGTGTTTTTTTATTGGAATTTGTAGCTAATTGCAATAATATATAATTAGTAGCCACTTCAATTTTTTGGATTAAGGCAAAAGTGTTCATTTTTTCGTAACTTCTTAATGTGTCAAATTTTCTTCAGAATCTTTTGCTAAAAAATACTTTGCAATTGCTTGTATTTTTTCGCAGCCATTATGAGCTTTGAAGTGTGCAAAGGCAATTACCATTTTCTAGAGTGAAATCTGGAGAAAAGGAAGGGAAGGGGATTTGGAAAACAAAATGTTTGGGCTGCTGCTTGGTGAAGATCCCTTTGAATTTGCTACCATTCCTGTCAGCATTTCCCCCGTCTCAGCCAGTTTTGAATCTGAGGAAATTACCATCTGTGCATAGATATGCAGGAAATGAGCTAAATTTGTAGTGTAAACATTTTCAAATGAGTATTTGCACAGTACATTCTCCCAGCAATGCATTATCCTCTTTCATTTGATAATCAACACATATCCCTTATGAGTTACATTGAAAGGGAAGAGAGTGACTCTCACTAAACTCTAATTATCCTTTCCTTCCTCCTGGGAAGAGCTCTCTTTAAGCTCCCTTTTGTGAGCTGCTCTGCATTTCACAGCCATTACACTTCTTGATCACTCTTTTTCCTTATTTTTTCTCAAAGTGGACTCTGGGATGTAAGGGCATAGCACAAGCTCAGACAGCTCTGTATAGGGACATCTGTTGAATTTCTGTGAGGTGGGATTGTCAGGCCAACCCAAAGCCTTGGAGAGATTCACAGCCATTAACTTTGAACTGAGGTTTTCTACAGAACACAAGCTTCTTGTGATAATACATAAATATTTCTTGGCTTAGGACTGAGAGAATGACATACTTCCATTAGCCCCAAAGTACTTTTGACTTGATTCAGTCTCTGGCAACATGAGTCAGCTGTTTCAGCTAAGCAGTGTTTCTAATTCAGCCTTTTTCTAATAAGCACGTACGCATAATGTGAGCTTCCTACATCGATTAATCCGTGTTTCCTCCATATGGCTTGTAGATTTTTACTTTCTTTTAGTTCAGTGAAAGCTGCTGAATAGTAAAATGCAGTCAGGATCTTCCTCTAGCGAAAAAAAGGACCCCAATTGAAGTTGCCAGGGAATTGCCGAGATTAGCAATTGGGAAAGGAATTTTTCAGGCAGTCCCTCTGACTAGTAGGGCTTGAAAATGGATGAAGTCCTTGAGTAGTCCTATATAGGGGGCTCTGCATTTTTCAGGGTAGCTTTCTGAAGGCAGGATTTGTAGAAGATGGTGGCAGCCGGACCAGACGTTGCTGAAGCTGTTTCAGAGGGACAAAGAAGCCTGTGGTGGTAGCCTGAGAGTATTCAGCTGAGATGCTGCACCTTTATGAGAGGGGAAAGGGTTTGGGAAGTCAGGAGGAGAGGAAGCTGCTGGGATTTGGAATAATACAGAACTTAAGAGGTTTGGAAATAGATATTTAGTATTTGGAAGGGTAGGAATTTGCAATCTGTGCATGGAACAGAATAACTCAATTTACTGATTTTAATGCGCAGTTAGGAGTGTTAGAGTGGTACTAGCAAAGTGTTACTATTGCTGCTGCTGGGCTATCAGAATAAAGCTGTAGACCTATTCATGTGCATTCCCATATGTGGAGAATGCAAAGACAAATAAGGGTCCAAAGCACTGCAAAATCTGACTTCCCCTCCTCACTAGCAACCTTTATTAATAGCCCCTGCCCACCAAAACAAAACAACCCTACAACCTTTTTCTTTCAGTACCAATGAATCTAGTGGCACAGTTTTTCTCCTTCAATTCCCGGAATGCACTTTATACAAATTAAAGCCCTTTCCTCCTTCCAAACATAATTTTTAACAATGGAATCAATCTCTGTCCTAGCAAACCAAGGTGAACAAATATATATAATACATAAAATAATTAAATTGCTCTTTTTCTTATTATAAGAGTTTGTTTGGTTTGTAAAACCAAGCTGGAATATTTATGCCCTTCCTCTTAGGGAAGGTCAGTAGGTATATACTCAATTACCTATTTGTGCGCATTAAATCAAGTGACTCTATATTCAATATTTTGTTTTTTAATTTTGCCTGAGCAGGAAGCTGGAAATCCAAATTAATGACTCTTCCCCAGTGACATAAATTCTGCAAGGTTTTTGTAGCTTGCTTGCCTTGTTAAAGTGCTCTGACGTGATTGATAACCATTGTCCTCTTCGACAGTGAAGCCTGCACAGCAGTGGCAAGTAGACCAGCAAGCATGCAGAGAACTTGCAGTAGGACCAAAATCTGAGATGTTTTCATTAATTCTACTTCCAGGTTGTGAGGAATGGTTTCTAAACAGGAAGGTACTTTTCTTGTCTTCTTGCTAACAGCTGGTGTTGGACATGATAACATACCAAAGTCACTGCAGCTGAGCAAGGAAAAGTAAAGCTTGTTTCTGTGGGGTATCTGAGGGCTGTAAAGTCCCTTGAATTGCTGTGCCACAGATGTCTTACGTGTGCCCTGTACTGGTTATATAGTATGGACAATTTAACTTGCAGAGGTTCCCAGTCTGAGTGATCTACCAGGTGTCCCACTGTTGCCCTCTTTCTGTGCACTGACAGGTTGGATCCTGAACCTACAAGAGCAGATTTCTTCCAGAGAACAACAGTTTCCACAACAAAATCTGGGCAGTAAATATTTCAAATTACTTTGCACCATCTTTTTAATGTTCAGTTCATTATTAATGGTGATTTGGCCTGTGCTGCAGAAAGAGCCTTGCACCAAGGCAGTCTTCTCCTCAAGGGACTGGGAATCTGAGGGACCAGTGCAGGCAAAATGAAGTGCAAGCACCTGGGAAAAGATTTATTTTAATCTCATACTCTTTTCCCTTTGCATGATACTGGGATGGAGAATGGATTTGTCTGTAGGTTGATGCTTGTTTGGCTTGTGGAGTTCTAATGGATGGGTGCCAACTCACATTATTAGGATCTTTCCTTTAAAATAGTAATTGAGTCCCTCCTAATTTGTTCAAATTATAGGAGCTTAACTTGAGCAGTATTACCTGCAGTAAGTCCTTTAGAAGATATAACTGAAAGCATATTAAACATCAGATAAAAATTGCATTGATTTGACAATTAATGCAAAAATTGGCAAAATAAAGTGTTTGGTCTTGAAATAATGAATATGGAACATTCAAAGAAATAGCTGTTGCCAGAGCTTTGGAATATGAGTCCGAGTCAGGGTTAAAATTGTCAAATGACCCTTACAAAGGGCTCAGGTAAATGAGTAGCGCCAGTGACCTGTGGATGTTGATGTGGCTAGAATCCCAGCAGAGGGACCTGTACTGCAGCATGGAGAGGTCTCTATAATCAGTGTATTGTTACTGCTAGTTTTTTATGTTCTGTTTAGGCAGAAGCAGAATGTAAATGCAAGTAAAAGAGCCGTGCACATTGCTCTTTCCATAATCCTTGTGCTATGAACTATTTTATCCCCATAGGCTATTAGTGTCTTTGAGTAAGTATCTAGTTCTTTTCAATAAACACTGTGCATCTGAAGTTAAAGTGGCTACTAGTAACTAAAGTGACAGCTACTCAACTGCTAACAACAAAAAGAAGCTTGTTAAACCTGAAGATGTCGCATCATTTTCGTAGCCACATTTCTAAGCTCTAGGAGACTCGAGTGCAGTATTTCCTAGGCAGAAGCAGGTAGTCAACGAGGGTGTTTATTCATTGAAGGTCAGGCTTTTGTATTATGAAACTTCTAGCAGATGTGATAAGCAGTAAATTGCAGAACTATCACCTTTTCTATCTTTTTTTTTCCTTTTTTTTTTCCTTCCCCCAGTGAGCGTGTGTGTGAAATCAGTAGAATACTGCCTGCATTTGATTTATGGCCCACTTTTGACCAACTCTTATCAGGTTCCCACAAGCCCTTTTCTGATGCAGCTCATGTCTGAATGACAATAGACAACCAGTGCCATTATGCTCCAAAATCCCTCTCTGCATTCTAGACACCTAAGATTACATCTGGGCTATTGATTTATTACTCTCTCCCCCCCCTTTTTTCCCCCCACAGGGACCAGATTGTTCAGCCTGAACAAGATAGACTATTATTAAACTGAGCAAACTACTCTATGTGAACTTGGTAAAGAAATAATCATTTGCAACCACCTTTTTAACCACCCAGGTTCATAAAGAAATGTAGGTGTTGAAATATTAAGACTGTTTATATATGGGTCCCACCATTCGTGTTTGTTCAGATTATATATAATTTATACACACGAAATGAGACCCAACAGGCATTCTGTTGTGTTGGACATTATAGGCATATTGCCTAAAGTACCGCAGTATTACCATCCAATGTACAAACCCCAAATTATTACAAATCTGAGTTATAGAAATACCTACTGTAACCCAACTGTATCTGTGGCAGGGAGGTTTTATGACACCTTTTAGAGCCTCGGCAAAATTTATATCTTCTACCAATAGATTTTTTTCTTTTCCTTTTTTGGGGAGGGAAAGGAAGCTATAAATTTTACAGTGTGTTGGATTTTTATATCTCCTAAAAATGTACTGTGCAGGATTCACATTTAATATCCCTCAGCTATAGTCATCTGTGTATTTAAGTCACTAAGTGAAAAGATACAGCCAGGGCTTCTAGTTAAAATGGTTATTTTTTTCCTCTGTCTCTCTCTTTCCCTCCCTCTCTCCCCCTTCCCTCCCACAAGCACATACCTCACCCTTGCGTCGTCTTTTGCTTAAAATAACATTACAAAAGCTGATTCACGGATTCATGGTTCACTTGTGCACACCTCTGGCGTGCTTTCAGGAAACTCTGAGCACCAGCGCAACAGACCAACAAGGTCTGCAGGTGCTCTGAGAGAAACCCAGGGCATAGCATGGACCAAACACCACAAACGGAGGCTTTCAGAGCTGTGCTCCTCCTGTTGTTGGCTACAGGGACAGATCTGCTTAACTCTCAGCTAAACCTCCCATGGTTTATGTCCTACCTCAAAGGATTTACTTTGTTCCACCTACTATTCAATTCACTGTATACAACCATCTATCCTTACTTGAGTCCTGTTAGGCTGGGTCCTGTTAGACAGTTTGTTACAGTGACACATGTGAGCAGAAAGTATCACACACAGGCTGTAATTTAAGTGTTTCCTTTTACTGCCTTACTGTACTACTGATAATTTTCTTTTTAAGGCATCCTTTGTTCTCCTGTGAAGCAAAATTCCATCAGCAAAGAACCAGATAATGCCAGCATCAAGTGGGAGAAAATTAACTTTTATCATTTCTTACTAGATGTCTGTTTTCCGTGCCATCATTTTCTCATGTTTAAAATAGACCTCAGAGAAAAAAACATGTTTCAATTGAAATTTTATAATTATTCTCTATTTATGTGAGCATCTGTTTCTTCTCTGCCCATTCAGGGCTTGATCCTGCCAGATTCTGTGCCTGTTCCAGTGAAACACCTATGAACATGCTCAACAGCATTTGGAAGCTCAGACATCCGTAATTGCTTCTGAAATATTGTAGTGTTTCTGTTTAAAGAGGGCTACTCAACAGGGCGTTGGAGCAATACCTACTACTGAGGCCTTTTGGAAAGGGAAGAGGATTTTTCCTTGTGAAAATCTGCCCTTTCAATTAGGATCTAGTTGAGCATCTAAATATTGTGATGAGAAAAGGAACTGAGTAATACTGAGTATGACTAACTGAGACTTTGTTCAGTAGGAAAGAAATGAGTTGCACAGATATACATAAATCAGAGTTTCATAGACCCACAGATGGCATTGCTATAGGTAGTAGAGAGCACTCCAGCTCTGTAAGTATACTGGAGAGTTACAGTAGATTCTGGTTAGAGTAAGGAGAATAATTAATGGCTGATGGAAAAGGATGAAATGTTTTTTTCTTTGGAATGGAGCAAGAAGGGATGCAAAGGCAGCACAAAACAAGAAGCGGAGAGTCAAACAAACTGAAATATGGCAGGCTGAAAAACCCAAAAGGGAACACTTTTCCCGTAATGTGTAACTCAGCTGGGAAATCCTGTGCTTCTGTTCAACTGAGAACAAATCAAATTTTAGAGAGAGATAACCAAATTTATAGCAGTAGTCCATGCTACAGCAGGAAGAGCAATGGCAAGGTCATTAGAATTGCGCTGCATCCAGCCTTCAGTCACTGGGTGTTTGAGGGTTGAGAGGGACAAATAGCCAATAACTATAGGTAGCAGAGTTGCACTTTGAAGCTTACTTCTGGCCACAAGGGAGTAGCTTGCATGGACTGTCGCTTTTGCAGTTTCTTTGCTTTTGTCATTAAATTCAGTGGTTTATAACAGTTTGGGATAGCTGGGGTTTTGGATGCCCTGTGCAGAATGCCTTTTTTCCTGTCTGCCTGCATTGTGGTTCACTGTTGTACAGGGGAAATAGAAATCACAGCAGTGCAAACAAGCCAAAAAAGATTTAAGCCTTGACTAACCTGACAGACACTCTTGTGACAGTCACTTGGTGTTTGGACTAGGCTCTTCAGAGTCTTTTCAGCCTGTTACAACTGTTGTTTCATTTGTGTCTTGGTGTTGCCAGAAAAGCAGTGGCAAAACCCTGCTCTGGGTAAGTCAGATCCCTTCCTCTGCTATGGAAACTCCCCCCTTCCCTTACTGCAGTTGACTTGAAATTGTGATTAATTTGTCTAAAGGCATTTCCTGGTTTCACTTTGTTTTGGAGCAGAAACCTGCTTTCTTCCTTTTAGCTCCTGGTGTCTTCTGCCCTGGAATACAGACACTGGCCTGCACAAGTATTGGCTTGCATAATTCTGCTTCAGATAAAGGTCATAAATGGTCTTATTTGGAAATTAATTCAAATAAGAAAGAGAAGGAGCCAAAACCAAGCCTCTACTGGGCATGTTAATAATGTCATTTGTTTACAGAGTGTAAGATCACTGCTAGAGGACATCCTGAATCATTGCCTGTTGCCCTTAGTGGTTGCCCGCGGTTGTCCCTGTTGTGGGGGAAGCAAGTCCAAAGGTCAGAGAGACTCTGCTGGTCCAGCATTGCCTGAAGATAGCTATTCATCTTCTGGAAACCCCGGCTGGTATTTTGAAAGATCAGTGTTAGGATTTTGATGCCTAAAAAAAAGAAAATAGATGGGATTCACTTCATTCCATGGACTAATTCCAGTACAGTCATTTGGCACTGCAACCAGGAGGAATTAGTGCTGCAGTTCT
Source organism: Psilopsiagon aymara (assembly GCA_024733675.1). Taxonomy (NCBI): domain Eukaryota; kingdom Metazoa; phylum Chordata; class Aves; order Psittaciformes; family Psittacidae; genus Psilopsiagon; species Psilopsiagon aymara. The sequence goes on from JANRGW010151895.1 coordinate 7,633, forward strand.
TGAACACTAACCAGGAAAAAGGAGATGGTTGTAATGTCAGAAGCGTGTGGCAGCAGATCAGAACTGGTGTTTGGGGCTGTGACCATGGTGTGTGTGACAGGAAAGCCTGACGGCATGCGTTCTGTTGTGCTTATTTCTTGCACACGTAAAATGTGTGTGGGGTGGGGGTTTGGGGTTTTCTGGGAAGTCTTCAGTACTTACAGAAATATTGCCCACAGAAAACGTATTTTGTTTAATGTTCCTCTTACACACAAAGGATCTGGGAAAGCACAGCCAAAATGCAGTCTTTCGGAAAGGGTGTTTATTGTACAGCAGGCAGGGCTCCATGTAGAACGTACGCTGGGTTTCAGCAGGTAGCAGGTAAAAGAGCAACCAAATAGGGAGCCATATTGTCAGCCACGCTGAAAAGTGCTCTGGTGCCCTTTCCTAAGCATTTTCTCATCAACAACAACAAAATCAGATGTTTCTATCAGAAACATGAATAGCACAAACACATGGCTCTTGGCTCTTTCCTTCAGTAAGTAGCAGCAGCAATTAATTAGCTCTTGGAACATGTTGCATCTATAGAGAGAATATTAAACCCTCACTTTTTTTGAAGGATTAACAGTATTTCTGGGCAGTTCAGCAGCATCAATGATGCATGTTTAATGTGTGGAAGAAGCTGGCATTCTGGCTTTGGCAGCAAGTACGCAAAGGGTGTCTTCCCACAAGTTCAGTTGCATTCTTGGCTAAAGAGAACACATTTCACTTATTACAGTAAATAAAGCAGGCGATATCCAAACACTTTGCAAAGGTCTCCTGGGTGTAGCTATGGATAGTAAGTAGTATTTGTGCTCCATTTTGTATGCTTGTCAACAGCTCTTCCTGTCAGACATCTTTTTTTTATTAATGCAGGTTGTCCTCAGGAAAGTAATGAAAAGGAGTGAACGTTGTCTCAGCTGCCATAAAGTGTTATTCTCTCTTTAGTATTAATCATCCTTCCGAAGTTCATTAACTTTAATACACTTTAGTCTTTATATGTCATCAGTTGAACCCAAGCCTTCCAGATGAGTCATTTGTTATATGCTGGATTTGTGGGGGCAAGCCGATTTTTGAATATAATGAACATTATGCATAGGCTTCTCCTTCTGCACTCTGCTCATTGCATTGAAATTGCATTTGTTAAACTGAGAAGGTGATACAAGAAAAGCAGGGTTGTGACAGCCCAAAAGAAGAGGAGAAACCAACTGCAGAGACAAGGTCCCTTGTCGCATGATAGCAAGGGTGCCAGTGGGGTGGTGTAACAGCTCTGATTCTCTTTTTCCTTTTGCTCCAGTGCATAAATTGGGCATTGCCCTGTTGTGGCAAAATGAAGTGTGTAGTTGAGGAATGTCCCTCAAGCTTCCACGCACCCAGCATGGGCTGTTCACAAAGCAATGCAGATATATGGGCTTGAGCCTGAAGTGAGTGTTAGTGAACACTGAGCAAATTGAGGACCCCTGAGGGATGCCAGGAAAGCTCAGCTGGTATCCTCAGCAGCCTCCTTAGCACACCAGCTGCCTTGCCAATGTCCTGCACTGCCCAAAGATCACATCACAGATTGATTTTGAGGAGGGATGTAAAGCATGATAATGCAGCCACTGACCTTGTGGATTTTTACAGGGAGCTCTTCCAGTGCCTAGGGCTGGCATGTCGCAAAAGGTGCTTGTGGAAGGTTTGACAAATGGGCAGCGGAGACTGGCACTGTGCGTGGAGCAGAGGCAGTGACTGGTGTAGTGTGTGTGAGATGAAAGATGAGGACAGGGCTAGGTCAGGAGGAACACTGTATTTTGGGCAGTTGTCTTTTACACTGTCCAGATTCCACATAATCAGTGTTTCCATCTCCTCCAGTAAACTGAAGGCATTTGTAATTCACACTTTCAAACACGGCAGTCTATTTCTGCTACTTTATGGACTAAAAAAAAAAAGCCCTGGACATGTACACACAGAGGTGCAGTAGAAGAAAATAAAGATCATTCCATTGCATCAGGTCATCACTCTTTTGGCTGCATGAAGCTCACCTATTGAAAGGAATCATCTACCTCCAGCTGATGTTACTTCTCAGCCAAGGTCTGAAAGTCTGTCACCTCCCGTCATGATCTGTCATATAAACATCTCATGCAGTGTTAACCTAAGAGTTAGAAAGATTTGTTACAATTCTGTTGGATATTTTGTTTGGTTTGTTTTTTAAACCACTTAATACAATGGGGGTGAATTGTCTTATAGCTTAAGGGCAGAGGCTGGGTCTTAATTTATCCCAGTAATCTGCCCAGGATGTGTGCAGGAATCCTGCAGACTACATGAAAAGTGCTTGAGTCAGACCCTTCTCTGCTCAAGACTCAATAAGGGCATGAGTTGATCTAAACACATATATCTTCTTCTGTGCCGGGGGATAAAGGGAGGAGGAAAAAAATCAATGCTGTCTCTGGCTGAATTTCTAGTTGTGTTTCACAAGGCTGTTACTTGGCTCATCTCCTTCCCTCCAGACGTTGCAGAATAGCCCTGCTGCATTCTGTCTGCATTGGACCGCCTGAATTTTTCTCAGAGAAAACAGGCTTCACCTCTTCCTGCTGCTTCCCTGTCTTGTTCTTTTCTTGCCTTCCACACTCCCCCTCTTTTTTGCCTTCTCTAGGCTGTCACAAGCTGTGCCTCTTGATGTTCTGGCTGTTCCAAATCCTTCCTCTCCTGGGCTCTGAAAGGGTAATACATATTAATTGTTTTCCAAACCCTGAGAGCTGTAATGTCCTGTTCTTGGCCCCAGAAAATAATATTGACTTGTACAGATTTTGCTAATTTATATGGGGCCTTTAAAAGAAGGAAGAGGAAGAATGCCTGCTAAAACCCATCTTCATCTTCATTTGCATAAGCAAAAAGTTACCTGTGTATGTAAGATTTGTAAAGGCTTCTTGGCAGAACTGGGCAAAATAAGCCATGGCTTGTTAAATAATCTTTAAGGTCCCTCTACTATGTTGTGGCCTCAATTCGGAAAATGCTTAGATCATTACAATTGGTCTTAAACATCTTTTCATAATGTAGTTTAAACTATGAAGCTTTTTTTTTTTTTTACACATAATTTAAATATAGTATAAAAATTAAACACAGTCATTTTCTCTTTTAAACAGATTCTTACTGGCTTTCATTTGTTTTCTGAAAACTCTTTGCTGTCACTAAACAATTCCAACTAAAACACTGAAAGTGCTTTGAAATGTATTGATGATAAGAAATCACCATGTTCAAGGTCTGGAGAGAGTGAAGAGTGGGGTTATAGTTTTGAAACACCCAAATATTTTGCCTAAGCCGAAGCACCTAATCTTTGCACCACATCATCTATCTTATGGAAGAATCAATCAATCAATCAGCTACAATGTCACTTCTCCATTAAGTAGTTTGTCTTCAGTTCTTGACTAGGTGAAGGGCCCATGAGGACACAGGTCCTATCCTCAGCTACATCACTGGGAGCAATACTGGTGCCAAAGTAATGTTTGAAAGGTTTTCTTGTATTTGTAGAACAAATGTTTTCACCCAACTGTAGAACAGTCAAACAGTGTGAAGGAAACATAACAATACCCCTGTCTATTTATCTGTGTTTTCATAAGGTCACCCATCACCATGGTATCCAAGTGTCTTTCTTCTTTCTTTTAAGGGTCCTGGTCAAGAGTTGAAAATAAGGAAAAGAGAGGAAGGAAACCACAAAGAAAGAGGCATATGAAAAGTAAAAAAAAATACAGAGCTGGAGGTAAACCTACACACTCAGAGGTAATTTGCCTTGAGGAGCAAGAACCCTTGAGACCTATGTGTAGACTGGAAAAAAGAATCTGTGAACAATAGTAAAGGCTATGAACGTGCTATCTTCTGACAGGTATGTAAACTTTCAGATTAAAATAACAGCTTCAAAAATCCTTCTGTCAGAGTGAGTTTGCTTTCGCTAGTCAGGGTTTCAGGGGAAGTATCATAAAGGCAATATATATCAAGTGGAGAGAGCAAAGGAAAATGCTGTGTGAAATTTCTAAACAGGTCAGTACCTGAAGCACGTTGTTTATAGCCTGACAAAGTTATCATGACATTAAAATAGGATTATATAAAATAAAATCAGGTAAATAAGGATTAGAACTGGTATATTTTTAAAATATTTTTTTCTGCATATGTTGAATGATCTTAAAGCAAATTTCATACTGAAAAAGGAAGGAAAAGAGTGAATCAGGAGGAGCACAAAATTTAAGTTGCCTTTTGTTTGGTTTTGTGTTAATTATTGATTTGATCAGAAAATATTTTCACCAACAATTCTGGCAATCCCAATCTGCATTTACTTTACAGTTGGGAAGGGTTCCTTAATAGGCTTTTAAGTTTTGTCTCAGTTGAGCAATATACTCTATCATGTTTCAGTTTGGGGTTTTATTTCCTATTTATGTTCATGGTGATACCAAGGAGAGGATGGTGGGTATTTCAATCACACATCTGTTATCCAGTCTCTCTCTGTGCATGCTGTCCTGAAAATTGTGTTTTGAGAAACAGCCTTGTGTTTTAGGGGGGCCAGTATGCAGTCATGGTACCGCTTATGGAGAAGAGATGGGAGGGTAGGAGCAGCCAAGTGTCCTCACCTCCATCCCTGGAGTGGGAGCCCTGACTGCTGTGAGTGTGCAAACCTTAGAGTTAAGAGACATACAAAGAGGATGATGATATTAAGGAGCTAAGTGTGTCTTGCTCAGGTTTATTTTCCCAGTTTGATTAAATATAAATGTCTGAATATCAACTATTTGTATGCTAATCACATCTCTTCAACAAACGCAGCCACTAACCAAACTCCTTTTTTGCATACTATAAGATTTCTTGACCACAGAAAGCAGACATGATATACATAAAAAGAATGAAATTATTCAGCATGTGCTCATTGATACTTCTTTAAACAGCAGCTTCCTCCTTCCGGAGATCTTCCTTGAGGTTTGCATATGACCACATGTAATGATGTGGTTTCTTTTTGCTAGTAATAGATTTGTAAGGCAGCAAGATGTGGTGCAAAATCTTACTACTCAATAAGTGGCATTCTATTGACCTAGTTACCCCAAAAGCTAATTCTTAGCTTGTATATTTGCCACTCTTCCCAGCACCATAGTAGACTTCATAAAGTGTCTAGCAAAAACTTTAGCTCCTGTCAGGCCATGTTCAGGTCAAGTATAAGGCCCACTGGAGTCAATGGCTGACTTACATTGTGAAGCGAAGTAGACTAAAAGGTCAAATTCTCAAAATCACGTCATGAACTCTGGCATTTACTTTGATAAATCTCATGTCTCCGTATGTAGCTACCGGTTCAACAAGCTACTTAGATCTATGACCAGGTTAGAAAGATATGAGTCATTGCACTGACTTCAACGTGGTGACTCACATCCTTCACCAGCGTCCTGTAAGCTGCCCCTCTGGGTTGGCCCTTTTGCTCCAACAGCCTGTTGAGAAGGCCTGTCTGCGGTTTCAGGTGTTTATTGAAGGCAAATGGGTCATGGTGATGGATTGTGTTTTGGCTGCCTGCTTGGAAAGTCTGACCCCAAATAATGACCCTAAATATTGGGATCTCTGTGTGGTTCTCTCCTATTTTATTCTGCCAAGAATGTCACTTGTAAAGGCATTATTAATTCAAGAGGAAGAACTTTTCCAGAACCCAGCCACCTCCATCCCAAACTCTTAAAGAGGAGCAGTAAAATTATTTCTTTCTTTTAATTGTTTTGTCCTTATTTTGATGCAGTGGACTTCGTCACAAGTCCAAAGAGGTGTTCACCATCATTCCTCAGACCCACTTTTTCTGCGTGTATATCAGAGACTCATAAAATTCAGAGATGAAAAAGTTCCTTTGCATTAGATCATCTCATCCCTGCCCCTCCTGACACAGGTTTTCTCTCCCTGTACAGTATAGTCTCTTGCGCTTTGTCCAGTCTAGCTTTAAGTAGATTAAATATGGTACTTTCTCACTACCCTGTCAGAAGCTGTTGCAGAGGCTTGGAGGTAATTGACACTGGCACCCTTTGAAGGTGTGTTGTGGGCCTTACCACACTTGTCATTTGTATCCAAACACAGTGCTTTCCTCCAGCTGTCGTGAGTATTGTGTGGCCATAATTCTTTCAGATCCATATACAGCCTTTCCTGAACACTTATAACTAAGATGGAACAAAGAAATGAAAATGTGGTTTTGGTTTCTTTTTGGCTGACAGTGTACATAGGGTTAATTCTTCTGAGCAGCCCAGAGGTGAAATAGTAAGGTGAAGGCCTCCGGAATACTTTGTTGATGAAAACTAGTGGTATTGAGATATGATGTGCTTGCCTGCACATGAAGCTTTTTCCTAGATAGCAAGGTATATTTTATAGGCTTCAATTAATGACTACATTTGAAATACCAACTGTCTGCTCTTGTGGCACGGAAAGCAGATTTAGCTTTTGAAGAACACTGCTGATGTGATATATGCATTTAAGTGAAGTAGTAGTTTGGAGTTTCCTTTTTCACTCAAGGAGTCACAAAGTGTTTCATTCAGTTCCTGCTCAAACTGTGCAGCTGCTTTGGGGTTGGGACATGCCTGTGACTTTGTGGCATGACAAAATATAGGACAGTCTTGAGAAGAAGTCGGTAATAGTGGGCTGCTGGGCTCCTTGTATTCAGACTCTGGTTCCTGATCTGTTCTGTTTATACCAGAAGATGCTGATGCACCATCATGAACTGAAACCAAAGGGTATTAACTAATCTCTTGGTTTAAATGGTTTCTTTCTTCTCTCATCATCAATAGAACCCCAATTTTTAATTCTACGAGCCATAGAACTATAAAACCATGGATCTCTTAAGTACAATTCTCCATCCAGTTCACTGTCATTACTTATTTCTACCTCTTTTAGATAACGAAATATTGTCCCTTGGTGTAGCCTCTTTACTTACGACTTTTACACATATTGAAGGTTCTTGATGCAGGGATTATTCGTAGTACTCTCACTGCTTGTCATTACTGCCTCTGAGTTCATGAATCCTGCACTGAGATCACATAACATAGCCCAGCATTTCTTGGACATGTAGTGCCACATTAAAATGTCATTTTAAGTAATTAATATTTTATTTATAAATACTTATAAATATTTATTATATACAAAGCTTTAAGCAGCAGCTCTTGAGAAAACAATCTATTACATATGTATTAAAACATTCAAAAGTTTAATCGTAAGTGAGGCTATTCACCTGAACTGTAAAAAAAAAATTCATAGCAGTGTGTTGCTTTGACCAGATCATGTCAGGCTGCCACGTTGAGATGAGAAGGTGGATTTCATGGTGTTCCACACTAAGTCCAAGAAACCAAACTCCAGTGATTTAGGGAACAGCTAAATACTCCATGTTCTTTTTTTTTGTTCCATGTCTTATTTGGGCAATACTTCTGTTCAAGACTGGGTCAAATGCTGCTCTTGAAATCCCCTGTGTGACTCATGACTGAGGAAGAGCTTTGATGAACTTGAAAGATGAGGTTTTGTGCCTACTGTAAAGCTGCTGAAAATGGGGTTCCTCCTTCTGACTCCTGCTGTGGGCTTTATATCTAATTCTGAAGGGACCCTTGATCTGCTGATTCAGCAAATCAAAGATCTGTCTCCACTGGGGTCATCTTCTGTTTTGTAGAGATCCTCCCTTTCTTTCTTGTGACACACCACTTGAAAAGGTTTTATTCCTCTTTTCTGTTAGGTGTTTCTAGGAAAGCATGGAGGCATAGCTTTCTCAGGCTGTTCCTCCAAAACATTATGCCTTTTAGGAGAAGAATGTATTTGACTGAGACCCAGCCGTTCATAATACAAGGCTTTAAATATGAACAATATAAAATAAAAAAAACAATCAAAATCATCGTCAAGACTCTAGTAACTGTTTTACGTCTTTACCTCTAAGCAGAATGACCAAACATCTCTGATTAAGTATCCTACAGAAGCATTTAAATTCAGCAGGTTTAATAGTTCTTAACAACTCCCATTGATGGCATTATTTTTCATTGGGAAGAATAATGGTTATTGCTCACATTGACCTCTAGTAAATCTTGTCACCCAGCCCATACCCGAGCCTCAAAATATAATTAAAGCACTCTGTTTTGATAATAGTGACTTACAAAAGTGTAGGAACTAGTATTTACATTTTCCCTTTTTATTGCTCTTAAGTTTGGTATGAAAAGAAAGGTAATGCAACCGAATTACCTTAAATAGCCAGGATGGATTTATTTCTGTCTAGGAGTGTTGTAGCTTACATACATCAAATATATATATATATATATATATATAAACCACATGTATATATGTATATGTTCTAGGATTACCACAGTGTTTGATAGGCCTTTTATATTTTTCACTGTGGTGATTTTAGATTCGATCCACAGTGTAAGCACCTTCGGAAGACCACAGCAGTTGTTTTTACCCCACGTAAAAAGTGTCTAAACAGATAAATAAAACTCAGGTTTGTAGCCGTATAGTTCTGAGAACTGCTGTTCATAATATTTTGTGTTGTTGTAGCAAATGCTCCTCATCTATATTTAGTTTAATAGCTGCTTTTTGGAATATTGCAAGCTAGTACAGTATATTATCAAGTGGTTTGAATGACATCATAACCCATGAGTGTCATCTCTTGTGGGTTATAAAATCCTCCCAAACCCTCCGTTTGTGTTAATGGCTTGTAATATAATTTTAAACCAGGTATTATAGTTTACAGTGGAAGGATAAAAATCCTGGCCTGCCTTGTACGATGCACTGGGGGAAGAAGAGGGGAAAGGAAAGTGTCTTTCCCACCCTATTCATGTATGGACTGTGTGACATGAGCAGTATGGTGCTTACTGGTCTTAGGCATTGTCAGTGACCCAGGAAAAGTCTGTGAGTCTGTAGAGGGAATTTTATTTGGTCCCTGCCCACACTCCAGAACTTGGTCCTGTGAAGAAGTTTGGGGCAGAATAAACTCATTGGCCACACAGTCTTTGCCATGTTGCCCTCCACCTCTAAAAAGGCTGGAGAAACCTGCCGCATGTTCTGTTCCTCCTGTTCTCCCCATGTTAGAGAATACAATGACTTGCTAAAGATGCTGTATGTTTTCAGTCGCCTTGAACCAGTTCATCCCACCTTCTCTCAGTTGCTGAAGGTTTAGGTAATGAGTCATCTTGACTTCTGCTGTAGTCAGTGGGTGTCCCTGCAGGGCAAGATATCCCACCTGATGCACCCAAAGGCATAAGAGGGAGTATGTTTCTTGGTTGAGGTGTGTGCCTCTCTCCACTGGTGATTGAGATATTACCTTAAGCTGAGTTGAGAGCCTCTCAGCTAGTGCTGGTGAGTGGGATTAACTCTATGTCTTCATGCCAAATCCGGATATTTCCGCAGGGAATGTGAAATAGCAATTTCGGTGATTTGATGGGAGTCCCTTGGTGGAATTCTGTCTCTTGTTTCTTCCAGAGGAATACATTTCTGCTTCCTGTAATCCTATTTTTTACAGGAAGCCTCTGTACGAGGTCATATCAGTTGCTTGTCAGGGAATCTGTGGCAGGCATCTGTGTTCACTGAAGGGAAAGAGAAGTCGAAATCTCAGAGAGTGTTGTGAATCCAGAATTTAAGTCTATGCCTGTGTGGAAACTGTAAGTGTATGTGGGTCACTGGCCACTATTATGGCCCTATAGCACTCCCTAGGTTGTATGATTCCCAGAGTGATTAAACATGCTGTGTGTTGCCCTTGTTGCCACAGAAAGGTCTCCCTGTTTTGGAAGGGAATAGACTGCTACGATAGGAGTGCTGTAGGTATTGCTGACCTCTTTGCATGGCTCTGCAGTTCTGCTTCTTCTCCCAAATGCCATCAACCATCAGCATAGAGTGTTTCCTGATACTGAAGTGGGCTGTAAGGTATGTTGATAAATCCATTTCAGTTTAATAAAACTGCAGCCATCCTCATGGGAAACAAGTAAAGCATCTTGGGATAAGCAGGAATATGCAAAGTGTACAACACAAAGTTGCCTTGTTCCATAGCATGAGTCAATTGTGAAAATTCCTGGTAGAATAAACTTGATGTTTATTGCAAGCTTTGAGGCTCAAAAACTGCTTCTTCTGTTTTAGGGAAAGATTTAGCATCATATACATAATTTTCATGCTGTATTTTTTGTCCTGGTGTAAATTTAGAAGCATGTTTGGGTTTTTAAAAAATTGTTTGCACAGATACAATTTTTTTTTATCCCTGAAATGTTCACCATAAATAGTTCAGCTGCTGTAATGTTCTGCCACTAGAAATGATCAATAAAACGTTATTAAAATGTACAGTCCATGCATATCTAATTCCACTTACCCACATGTTACCTAATTACAGATTTTAATCGCTTTCCCTCCACCCCTGAAAACCTGCTTGGTGAAGTGAGTATATTGAAAATGTGTGAAGAAATTCACCTTTGCTTTTAAAGAAAAGAAAAGAAATTAGGTGTACTGCACCCAAAAGGTTAAATTTATCATGCTGGGAATAGAACTGCATATCACAGAAGCTCTGGATATTTTTGGCATTCAGCTTCTCCCACTGCCCTCCCCGTCTTTAATCACACCCAGAATGCAGTGCTTGTAAACTGTACTGATGTGTCAACTGTCCTCTATTTATTACATCTTACACTTTAAATATCACCTCTGACAAACAAAAGAAAAGCAAATGTTCCTAAATTTCCTGAAGGGCTGAAACATCAAGCCCGGATTATTATTGTTTATGTCTCAGCTTTAGCAGCTCCAATGTCTCCATGGTCTGCTGTGCGCCGTGGTTGGCAATGATGGATGACCATTACAGCAGCTTATTGGAAATGGCTTGATTTATAACCTGTTCTCCCGCCTCAGTCTAATGGCTTCATTTCTTTCCTCCAGTGCGTGATGCCACAGCCAAGGTCATTGCGCCAATGGCCTTTTGTTGTTAGTTTGCTGATGACCACTGTGCCCGAGAGTCGGCATGAGGGGAGGGCGAGGGGGGGACACACACAGCCAATCTTTACATTTTATTTTTTTCCCCTCTCAGCCCCGATAACTGCAGCAGAACAGTAGATTAAATGCTGTCTTCTATTTGCTTCCTGTGCTTGCCAGACAAGGGGCTGCTTTATGATCCTCACTGGGAAAGTCTATTACTCACATCTACTTTAAATGACCAACATCAAATATATACAGCTCCCATTAAAGCTGAGATCAATAAAAATGCCATTAAGATAGTAAAAGTTGCTGATATTAGTGAAGCCCCCAAACAAAATATTTGATTTTCTTTCAGGTTGTTAGTGAGATGGAATACGAACATATAAGAGAAAGGAGAGAGGGCCATGCCCGTGGTCAATAATTTATCTCTGAGATTCATTCAGCCTCTCACCCAATATTTCCCTCCTGTCTATTGATTCCTCATCATTATTTGTCATAAGCTGTCCTAACTCAAGGAGAAAATATGCCCTCCATGTCCAAGGGGAGTCATACCTGAAGAAATAGAAAGGAATTTCATTAAAAGCAAGAAAGGACTGCCTTGGCTTTGAGAAACTCCAGCAGAAAGTTACACAGACTTGTGTTATGTTAGGTTTTTGTGTGTGTGTGTTTTTTTTCTTAAAGCGGCATTTGAAGCCCATTAGACAGCGCCATGACAGAAAACGCCTAAACTTTGAAGCAAGTTGCTTTGATTACATTTTGTTGCCAAGGAGCTGTGTTTGGCCCTGAATGAAAATAGGCCTATTTAAAGAGAAAAGAAAAGACTAAAAAGCCAACTTTGTAAGTTATTTCCAACGATGCTCTCCTGAGCCGCGCTGAATCTAGAGGTGGAAGTCTCCTTCAGGAGGTCGCAAGGATTTGGCACCAGCAAGTCAGGCCATCAAAACAAAGTACAAGTGATGGTAATATAATCATTAAAATAAACTGTAGCCCAAATGGTAAAAGCATGAGTCGCGAAATGGAATTAAATTTTTAAGTATGGTTATTTGCTAAGAGGCTGTTTAAAACAGGCAATATTTTAAGTTAATGAGACCCATATGTTTTATGGTATGTCATTCAACTGCTTTCTTTAGAAATGGCTTGGAACAATAGCTTTCATGCTTACTTTGTAAAATCCAGAAAGGATAGTGATTGGGAAGTGCACGTGTGGAAAAAATCTGTAAGGCATAATGATGCATGTCTAGGAAGCTTCATCTGCATGTTGGTATATTGTTACCTCGGAAAGTGAGTTTATCTCCATGCGCTGCGGCTGAGTATCCTGTGCTTTTCCCACCACCGTATTTTTCCTTTGGAGGTGGGAAGCTTCTTAGGTGGTCACGTTAATTTGAATAGGAGTAGATTTGCTGACGGAGCTTTTGCAGGCTTCTCAAGTGATACTTCTGTGCTCGCCAGAGCAGATCAAGCTTTCCTTTGATATTATTTGGCATGTTTTTTGCCAGGATGGCTGCAGTCCTGGCTGAGAGAGTGGGGAGGGACCGAGCTGCCTTCCTCACCCCATGCAATCCCTCCTCCCATACAAGGGCAGACAAGCAGTGCAGATGTTTAGTGGCCAGAGCAGAAAACTGTTGGGCCAAAGAGTGCAAGAAGGATCCATGGAATAAACCCACGCCTGGGTTTACTGTGGTTCTCACCCCTCTCTCTTCTCATTTGCATGTCATCTTTTGTAGGCACTGCTGTGATCAAGCCTACCATGGGTCTTGGGTTCCTGAGAAAAGATTTCTCCAGTTTTAAAGACTGAGTCTGTCGCAGTTAGGCCTGCCTCCTGTGTGCTGTTACGTTTGTAGCTGCAGCACCATAGTCCCTCTGCAGAAGCTCCTTGCTAAAAAAAAAGGAATCTGAAATGGTTCTAGTTTTTTGCATGCCTTTTTGTTAATTTGCACTGTTAACCAGGATAAATCATTACTGTTCTTAAGTGTCTGTGGTCACATAAATATGTACTTGTGACTCTCATTAATTCTTATCGGTCTGAAATAGTGACAAAAATATATGAGCTGGGAATACCTGAGTCAAAACTATAATTTAGTTGAGTCCTTTTAATGATACATTCTGGATAGCATCATATAACTGGTGACAGAAATAAGCCAACTCATATTCAACTAAAACAAATATTCCTTGATTCTTTTTAGACTGTCAGAAGACTAGAGGAGAAGAATGAGAAGGAGGGATTTGAAAAATAAAGTCTGTAATTTTTCACCTGCAGTTTTGTGCCCATGGTCAACTTAAAGGGGAAAGGGGGAGGAAAAGAGGGAAAGAAAAGAATTAAATCTTGGTGTGACCGATAGATTGCAGATGTTGCTTTTTTTTCCCAGCCTGTACCAGGGAGTAAAATCTCTGCCTTCTGTCTTTTTTCACCCCGACCTACTGAGCTGTAACATTGTGGATGTGAGATGCGAAGTTTAGGTGAGGGCTTGGTGTGGACTGAAAGTGCCACAGAAGAGCCAGTCTTCAGGGGCTGCTGGCCCAGCTGGTATCTCTTGGCTGTTGGTTTTGGAAAAGAATGAAGCTTTGTGGGACTTGACATGCAGCTTTGTATATGGTAGGGAGTGGGGCTGGTTTAGCATGAAGAGGGATGTGCCAAGCCCTGTCTAATTTTTCTCAGGAGGAGCTTTAAGTGATAAATGCTATTTTAAGTGTAGAATTAGGGGCACTAATTATGGCTGACATAGTGTTTTGTAATTTTTACACCAGCATTGCACAGTGCTTGGATTTCTCCAGCCTTTGCTAGGGAGCAATTTTTTGAGCATAAGCAGAAAATGGCAGATTCAGAAATGAGTTGATTCTGTAATGAATTCAGGGAAACTCACGTGGAAACACTGATTCTTCAGGCTCATTTTTCATTAATGTGGAAGGGACTGGAGTTCTGACCATATAAAGGTAAAAGCAGGTGTTTCTCCAGGGCTATATTTGGCTTCTGCAGGGGTTACACACATGGAAAATATCTTGGGATCATTCTGTGTGTAATATGTTATCAAAGCTTTCCATTATGAATCTGTTGCCTTTTGGGAATGACAAAACAAAATGTGACATGAGGATTGGAGGAGTCAGGAATAGGTCCTGTTGGTAGCAAAGCCCTGAGTTTGCTGTAATGTATTCCCTTCACTTCTCCCACTTTCTCTCCTTATCTTGTTTGTTATGTGTAGCTGAATAAGCATGCAACCTTTAAGGCTATGAAGCAGATCATTAGGAGTAACTGATTAACACCACGTTTCAGTAGCAGATCCTGAGTTCTTCTTTTTACAAACTGAAGGGGTCTGGCTTTATGATTTTTTAATTAGAGTGTAAATATTGCAGCCTCATAAACTGCTTGATTTATAGATGACAGCAAAGTTTGCACTTTGGTAAGGGCACAGGAGGCTTTAGATGTACAGTTTCAATGCCCCTGTTTGCCTCTACGGCCTTCCTGTTCTTTCGCCTTTGGAGCATTAATCCTAGCAGCCTTACTGATAATGCCTGTGTGTCATTTCTTTAAACTGGCAGAAATTGCCCTTTATGTTTTTAAGCAAAAGAAGGACAGTATTTTAGTGCATTTAGTATATTTTAACTGATGAAGTCTGAGAAAAAAGTTGGAGTGATATTATTGCCGCTGTCAGCCAACAAGGAGAGCTTAGAAACTCATGTTCATTATGAGGATTCCAAAAAAGTTAGGCCAAATGCATCACTGAGCATCACCGTAAATGTCAGAGGCATGAGCAAAATGGTAAATCGAGATTAAAAAAGATCTGGTGGATAATAGAAAGGTATTTCTGATATCCCTTACGTGAAGTGCTACCAGATTTTCAAGAATGCAGACTCTATTTCATCCCAAAGAAGGGAAGTCTCGCCTTTCTCAGGCAATCCATGAAGCTTGGCTTCCATGTGCAGCATGAATTAGGATATTCCTAAGCAGAGGGAGTGATACTGATTTTATCTGGACTTGAATTAGCATTAATAACCAACAACAGAATAAATCTCAGCAGAAGGTGTTTGTCAGAAGCTAGGACTTAACCCAGGTGACAGGACAACATCTCTATCCTCGGAGCAGAGAAATACTTTGCAAACACTGAGCTTCTTTTCACCATGGATCCTCCTTGCTCTGTCTCCACAACCAACCTTCTTCTAAAGCTTGTTGTCAGCACTGTTAAGCTTGCATGGGGATGACTCAGCCCTGGATTGCTCTCAGGTGCAGTAATTCATCAACGGAGGCATAATTCTTTGCAGGGGGCAGTTGTAAACCCTCCTTCCCTACTAGCATGACTTGCATCTTTCCATCTCACACATCCTCTGGAAATACTGCCAGCACTGCCACTAGGATTTGTCTGTTGGGATTTTGAGGGGGATGCATTTTGAGAAGGCTCTTTGTCACTTTTTAAGGAATTGCTTTGTCTGCCTTTTCTTCACTGGGCTGTTTTGAGGCCCCCGTACCCCTTATGCAGCCTGTCTGCTCCATGCCCAGGTGACCCTCGGCTAAGGGCAAGGGCTGGAAAGAGCCCGGGCACAGTAGGCTTGCTTCTCTCTGGGTATGTTCATTGTGAGAGAGAAGTGAAACCAGACAGTTTTCCCTAATATACACTTGATTTGGAATAGAATAGAATAGAATATTTCAGTTGGAAATATTGCATAGTTTTCTGTCCCCAGGTACATCACACAGTGCTAGGTGGTCAAGACATAGCAGATGGAATAAACCCCACATTTCATTCGATCCTGGCAGCCACTCTGAGCCACTGTGTGCTCAGTGACAAGTGGCCTGTGAGAAGAGTTATAAATTCTCCTTTCTGCCCCTTAACAATGTCTTTATCAGTCCCCACACTTGTCTCTTCCCTGCTCCAGCACTAGTGACCTCTCCTGCCTCAGACCAAACCACTGGAGATGAGGTGGCCAGCTTCAGAATGGAACGCTTCCAGAAGAAGCTGGTGCTGTTTGCCTTCTTTCCTCTGTAGCAAGAAGACTAGGAGCATATTTTTTTTTAATGATATCTGTAATGTTCTTAAGCAGTGATGAAATCCAAAAGCATGCCATAGTGTCAGATTCACCTTTTTCTGCTGGAGCTGTACTTGCTTTACTACAGGAAGTATTTTGTGGCTCTACAGTAGCAGCTTGGGTTTGTTGCCAAAGGCCCAAATACTGAAGTTTGGTGTTTTTTTCTTTTTCATAAAACTTGTTGAAAGGCCTTTCAGTGCAGACTCAATGTCAATGACAATTACATACATGTTTACAGATTATGGCTCCAATCCCATCCTGGTAAATGTTTTTGCACATGGTTAAATCCGCATGTGTAATTGCCTAGAGAATAAAATCAGAAGTGGTGAACGTAGGAAGATAATAACTTGAACTGAACTGTTTTCTTGTTCCTGTTTAATTTTGAACCTATTTGACCCATGCGAGTTCAAAAATTCACCTTAGTTTTGACCATTATTGAGTTTGGGTTTTGCTTAGGAGAAACTGTGACTCCAAGTACAGCGAAGGGTCAGAGGACAATAAATCCAATAGAATAAATAAAGTGATAAATGGAGCAGGCAGAGAGAGGGAAAAGTGAAAAAATTACACACATTGGGTGAGTTTATGGTTTCTATGACGTTGAAAGGTGTTTTGCCATGGACTGCACTGGGGCTGGGATTTCTTGCGTAACACCTGGTTCAAAATCGCTCTAGTTCAACCAGGTTGTTTCTATTACCTCTAGCGTTCCTGTGTCACTTATAATGAGTTTCAGTTTGTAACTCTAACTGCATGCTGTAGCTCCCAATAGCCCTCAGCTGCAACATGTAGCAGTCCAGTCTTTGTGGGGTGGTAAAAAAAAGGTGAAATTACAGAGAAGAATGGCTTTTCCTCCTTTCTCTTTTTTCCCCAGTGGCTTGAGAGCCTTAAATGCAGTTATCTGTACAACCAAATTTCTTTCTGACCTAATTTCTTTTGTTTATTGAGCTCCTCTGTGATACAAATGAACCAAACATTTATCTACAAATTTTGTGCGCAAAAGGACTGAGAACATTTCGGTTCATGTGTGTGCCTACAGTCTTCAGCAGAAGTCCTTGTGTCGTCAACACTGAATTTGAGCATTGAATTGGGGTGTCCTAAAGATGAAGTCCACTTTTCATTGCATTTTCTCCGCATTTCCAGTAAGGAAGCAATTTGACTCAGTGCTTTTACTTTCAAAAATCCAGACTTACGTCAGGAAAGCGCTAAAGTTAAGTAGGGCCAAAGCTGCATCAGGGACGTGTAAAATGATTTAACTTTGCTGTCTGCAGAGGAGCAGGGGAGATTAGTAGGAAATACAGTTTCGTCTGATAGTTTACAAAGCACTTCTGTACCTTTTGGGTTGAGATGTCAGGGCTTATGTTAATTATTAATATTTTGGTATTCTTGAGATCCTAGTACTTCATGGTTTAAGTTGTCACAAATCCACCCATCGTCAGCCTGTAAGAGAATTTCCTTTTTTTTTCCCCTACAGTAATTAAACTGAGCAGATTCCTGCTTTAATTCTGCTGAGTTTATTTTACTGGAAATTATCCACCTTCTTTCAAAAGTACAAATATTAATTGAGCAGGAACATACCAACAACTTGTAAAAAGAATTGAAGACCAAAGCTTCAAGTTTTAATGTTTACTTCTCAAGCATGCAGTGTTTAAAAAGTAAGATAGTTTCTCTGAATTCCTTGAGAAGTGTTTCTAGTCTATCAAAGAGACCATTCTTGATGAGTTAAGTACTTGGAAACCAAAGGAAGTGCTACAACCACAGCAGAAAGTCCAAGGTTTTAAAGAGAGAGAGAGCAGTATATGAAATCCTGCTTTCAAGTCAGGTCTTGGGTATTCCAGCTCAGAGATGTTTCTGTCGTCAGTAAAGTAAAGATGGAAAGAAAAGAAATACAAACTCTGCAACGGATGGGATGTCAGAGAACCTGAGTAAGTGATGATTTATCTGATAACAAAAGTCTTACTACCCCAGTCATTCATGGTTTATTTCTTTGTCATGCAACATTTAAGAGAAATCCACTGAACGCTGGTAAATTCACTGTTGTGAAAGCCAAATCCTTCGTTTAAACTTTTGAGACAATTTTTCCATTTACTTCTCTGCCACTCAAGCAAAGAGCAGAAATCATAAGCTCACTCATACCAGTTCACCTAATCAATTAGAAAAGAGACAGGAGTTGCTTCCAGATGAAAAGGGGATGCAGCAGAGGAAAAATATGCTGGAAAATCAAAATAGATTGCCTCTAATAACTTCTGGATAGTGTTCTAAGCTTGGGTTGGCCACATTGAGACATCCCTAAATTTTGGGAAAGTTGAGATTTGGAGCTGCCTGTTAGAACAGGATCATCAGAGAACTGGAGAATACTGTACTTAATTAAAGAAATTGATGTAGAGGACAAAGCCAGCAGTTTTTCTTCCTCAAAATCATAAAATCATAACTTAATACACTTTAACCAGAATTTGAAAACCTAAAACCAAAGCCCAAATTTTAAGCTCGTGCTGGCTGCCAAAAGTGCCATTTGATAGTGCACCCTTAGTGAAAGTAGCAAGATTAGGGCTGATGAATCCTTTGTGTTGACACGGGCAACTTAAATGCAGAACACTGTTTGCCTCATTTATTTTTTTTTTAACACCACCTTTGGCAGCTGAAAAGTTAGACAACATTTAAATAAAACCTTAATGGAACAGAGTGAAAATTTGTCCAGTTTCCAAGGTCTCTGGTGGGAAAGTTGTTCACATTTGACAAATCAATTCCCAAAGTAAGGTAATTAGAGAAAATTGTGGTTGATCCTCAATAGAAACACATGCTGCTTATACAGCAGAGAAGAGTGTTGTCTGAAATGTTTCCTTTAAGCTGAGAAATGTTTCCCTATTTTCATACCAGGTTTGCAAGATTTTTGGATGTGCAGTTAGTCGAGCTGTTCTTGTTCAGTCGAAACAGGTGAGGTCATGTGCTCCCACTCAGAAGCAGTCATGGGCAGGCAGAGGATGTGTGATAAATTTCTTATGGTGGTTTTGTTGCTGTTCATTTGCAGCCCACATCCATGGAGGAAGCACATGATTGTGCTGCAGCTACACCTTTGGAAGGGACTCAGTGTTTGACAGGGATACCTGAACAGTAGCCATGAGTTGGGTTTCTTTTCTTTGCTTCCACTGAGGATGATCAAAAGGTGATACCAGTGATGATGAGAAGAATGGAGGGGATCTTTCTATGAGAAATACGAAGTTTCATATTTCTAAAGAGCAGCCTACCTCTGCCGTGGCTTGGGATCATAGATCTGAAGCACATGAATTTTATCTAGACTGGATGTGAAGCCAAAGCTAGAAGGTATATTGTGCTGAATATGATGCTGATTTTCTTACTTTGTTTTCTCTTCCTCTTCCATTTGTTTTGGGAAAAGATTTACCAGATGCCCATCAGTTTGGTAAATGAAATTATTGGTCAACCTTTATCCTAAAATCTAAGAGACAGATTTAAAAGACATTATTGTGAACTATTCCCGTAAGCAATCTAGGGGAAACCACTTTCACGTGGGTGCAAAGAGAGTTAGAAAAAAAAACATCCCAATCTGGCTGCCAGTGGCTCATTGTCAACCAGAAAGGATGTAGTGAGTAAGTTCTATCTAGGACCCTTTCCGTATTTGCATTAATGATTTGGATAATGAAATGGATATTAAACTTATTAAATTTGCAAATGACACCAAGCTGGGAGGGTCTGCAGGCAGGTTGTTGGATGAGATTAGAATTCAGAAGACAACATGCATTCAGTGAGACCAAATGCCAAGCTCTAAGCATAAGTGGAAAATGAATACTCTGACAAGCAGAAGCCCGGAAATGCCTGTTTTATGAGAAAGATTTGGAGAAGCCTTTAGCAGATGAGTAGCTCAACACAAACCTGCTTTGGGGGAAAAAATACAACCATGCTGAGGGCAGGGAAGATGATGTGCTATTGTTATGATGAAGGGCATTCATAGAATGGTTTGGCTTGGAAAGGACCTTAAAGACTGTCGAATCCGACCCCCCCTGCCATGGGCACACCTTCTGCTAGACCAAGTTGAGCAAAGCCCCATCCAACCTGGCCCTGAACACTTCCAGAGATGGGGCAGCCACAGCTTCTCTGGGCATTCATCTCCTTTTTGAAGCATTATTGAGACTTGGGCTGTGGTGGTGTGCTTACTTGTTGGTGTAGTAAGGAGAAAATATGCCCCAGTGGGAGAGATTGCGAAGGGAGCAAGGAGATTGCTTGGAGGTTTCCCTAATGTGGCCTTTGAGGACAGGATGAGCATGTTAGGGTTGTTAAGAGTGAAAAAGGCTGAAGGGGCATGATCACAGGCATCAAATATATAAAGGGAGGCTGCATAGAGAGATGGAATCATAGAATCATTGAATAGTTAGGGTTGAAAAGGACCTCAACATCATCCAGTTCTAACCCCCCTGCCATGGTTGGGGACACTTCCCACTAAACCATCTCACCCAAGGCTCTGTCCAACCCGGCCTTGAACACCGCCAGTGATGAAGCATTCCCACAGCTTCCTTGGGCAACCCATTCCAGTGCCTCATCACCCTCACAGTAAAGAACTTCTTCCTTTTATCTAATCTAAACTTTCCCTGTGCAAGTTTTAACCTGTTACCCCTTGTCCTATCACTACAGTCCCTAGTAACTATTTTTCCTCTGTGTCCCTTTGACATAGAAGAAAAAGTAGTGGAATTAGATGGTAGAATGTAAGATTGTCAGATAATGGGGAGTATATCCTGACAGTGTGGACTGTTAAGGACTAAGGAGTTTGAGGATTTGCATGCTTCAAGAACTTCTGTTGAATGGCTGGATAAAGATGATCCCTCGTCAGAGCATTCCCTGGACAGGGTGACCTCCCTAAGGCCTTCAGCTCCTAAACTAAGTAGTGAAAAATTGCATTCCTATGGCATTTATTTGAGGAAAACACCAGTGAAGAAGTTTTCCAAAGAAATTACTCCATTACCACCCCTCTCAGAGGAAGGTTAAAGTGTCTATAGCTACATGGAGATAGACAGTCATGCCAGTCATGACAGTCATGTTCTACAGCAGAGAACAGTTGTGGCACTGAAGAGCTTTCCCTTCCATGTGCCCTGAGCTTCTTGTTCTGTGTGGACAGAGTATGTAAGCATGTGAGGCTACTTGCTGGAGTGGAAAGAAATAAAAAAGGATGTAAGGGAAGATGGTGCTTGCTTTGTACATGGGCCAGTACACTCATCTTTGATGCCTACTGTCACCTAAGAAATACCTCTCTGGAACAATAAGGACCATTTGTAGCCTGGTACATCTTCACTTCATAGTTCTTGCAGGGGCACTGTTGGTCCCTCTCCTTGCTCTCTGCAGTGATCTAGCATTGTATCCAATACATTAGGATTAGGAAGAAAGAAAATCAAAAACAAAACAAGGTTTCCACACGATGGTGCTCGTAATATCCCTTGCAGTGAAAATTAAATATAAAAGTATGTATCCTGAAGATCAAGAAATGGCACAGTGGAAGAGTATAATGGAGTGTAAATAAAGGGTAAATGGTAAACTTGCAGTGCAGCGCTAAACGAAAGATTTTGCTTCCTTCAAGGGTATTGTCTTCCAGAGTGAGATATACTGCTTTACCTTGAGATTCTGGTTTATTTCATGACATTTCATCTTTAATTTTTGCTGTAGCTTTGTTTCACTGTGTGCAGTATGGGTTCCTTTTGTGCTTTCCAAGTGTGTTGAGCAGTTTGTATATATTCAGCAGAGGAATATCTGCGGTGTTAGTTGAGAGAGAACTTGATCACATAACAAAGGGCTGTTAGTTACATATGTGCAGATGGAAGAGGCTGGGATTTTCCTGTGCAGCCTAGTTTTTGCATTTGAGGCTCACAAGTGCTCAAGTTTGCACGTCTAGTGTTGCAGTAATAATACTAAGTGATCTGATATCAAGATCAGTGAGGCCATAGAGCAGTTGACAACAGCTTGTTCTCTGCCTGTTTTCTGAGCAGGCTCCCAGGCATGGTGGTTGCAGAAGCAAGTTCGGAGTCCCTTTCTTAAAGGAGGAGTCTCCACCAGCACTGTGGTATCTCTGTCTGAGGAGATCTCTTTTGCAGAGGTCATAACTGCCAACTTGTCAGGTGTTTCCTGGAATTGTCAGGCTCTCTGGGGTGCAGCAGACTGTGGTGTGTAAAGCTGCAACACGGACATATCACTTACCTAGTTCTGCTAGACTTACCCTCTGTAAAGTACGCAAACTGTCTCCGTCTTGTGCAGAATTTGCATTATCTAAAGATCACTGTGTATGCTATGGTCCATTCGCCTTTGCAAATGCTGTTTAAATATAGCATCCATAAATAAATGTTAAATAATTCATGAACATAATTTTGTAAATTCTGCTAGGCCACACCTCTCTAGGGGCATATTTATGAACAAGCGTCAGCCTGGAATCAATGCGTCTGCCAAGCGTCCTACCTCTGAGGCAGAATTCCCACATCTAACCCAAAATGCTGCAAACGACTCTGATTCCACTTCACTAGTCATCCATCATACTGTCACTTTAATTCAGATGCTGCTACTTGTTTTAATAACATACATCTTACACAAAGAATATTGCTAACACAAGATTCTTGAGGTAGATTTTTACAACCTCATAAAATGGTATTAACCCTTTGATCCCTCGTATTCTTTTCACACGGCGTTTTTTTATGCTTATCAATAACCTGTGTTCATGGGGTCTATTCATGCTGGAGAATCCGACATCAATCACAGCAGTAAAAATATTATTCCTCCAGCATTACCCTAAAGAATTATGGAAAGAATAAAAGTGTTATTGCAGGAATTATTTAGCAAACAATAGATGGATAAAATGTATTATGGTAAGTGTTAAATTATATCACCTCATTACAGGAAACTACCTGAGATAGCACAGAAGGTAGTTCAGTGCATTTTCTAAGTAGTTCAAAGAGAACAATAGCAGAATCCCACAAAAGGTTTTACTATGAAGCCCTGGAATGACAAGGCAAATGATGTATTATCAAATAAAATGATAGTTTAGAGGGGGAAAAAAAGGAGAATTCTACCTGCATATTTCTGACTTGCACCTGGAGATACTTGGGGGATGAGGGGAGGGGAATAATAGTAATTTAAAGTTAGGTGCTTAACGCTCGAGTATTTAAGAGGCTTTTTTTTAAGTGTCTTTATAGTAATGCCTTCCTCATTGTAGCAGAGCAACATGGAATGTACAGTTTTAAAGGATATTTTGTTTCGATTCTGAATTAAGAACACACTTTCTTTCTTCCTTCTCCCTGCTTTTTCTTTTCCTTTGCAGTCAGCACCAGGAATTAGAAGAGATTTGACTGAAATGCTTGATTAAACTAATTACTAAAATCATGCCCATATTTTAGGTATTATTAAGGATACCTAAACAAGGTTGGGTTCCGTGATTTCACCAAGTAGACTCTTATCAGTTAATGCAGATTTAGAAAGGGGGAAAAAAAAGCATAATGTTACGCTGGGCTCATGGGATTCATTTGATCAACATGATTAAATTATTTCCTTACTCAGCTAGAAGGAAATTACTAGTAACCAGACATTATGTGTCTGTTAATTATGTGCAATAAGGTTCTCTGCTATCACACTGGCTCTTGCATTCATGTTCTGTGTATTTTAAAGGCATTCTCATTTTTTAAATGTAAATATTGAGAAGGGACAGCTATAATTTTCATTCCCTTATTTAATAAATATCAAATGTGCCAAAAAGCACTTGTAAGAAGCAGCTGTTTGTCTTTGGTGTAATCATAGGCAAGTTTGTGGAGATGACGTGCTAGCATTTCACATGTTTTGGGTGGCTCCCACCAGGTTTTTTTTGCATTGCAATCTTTCATTTTTAAGTTGGGTTATTTACTGTTATAAGGAATGGGAAGGAGGGTTTGCCAGAAACCTGTAATTTTGCTTGAAATAGTTAATGTCCCTGATGCGAGGGCTGCTCACCTATACATTGTCTTTGTGGCAGATCTACATTCTGCTCTGATGCTGCCCAATCTAGGATTTCAAAAGGATTTTTTATAAAGGAAGAAACAGCATATGGTACAAGAGGGGCCTTATTCTTTTTCTAATGAAATGATGGGCTTCTGTTTCATATTAAAGTGTTAATAGGTCTGAAATTAGGTCTCAAAAAAAGAGAATAGTGCTTTTAAAATTCTTAATATGATTCATTATCTGCAGTCAAAACCAGATGACATTTATTTTTATCCAGAATAGAAAAAAAATAAAAATAAAGGCAAGCCAGAGGAAAAAAAAATCCTGGATTCAGGCTCTGATTTATTAAACAGAAAGCTCTTTAGAATCAGAGCTTGGTCTGGAGGCTGGAGGTTTTGTTTGAGTTTGAGAACCTTCATATGTTTATGAAATCTAAACAAATATTTCAAAGAAGGTGGTGTCACATTTGAAGTAAGTGATCCTATTAAGCACTGGGATACGGCTGCTTTGTTGAAGGACTGGGCAGCATTTTGTGTATGATAGTGCTGTGTACTGCTAATATACCGAGACATCACTTTCATCCCAAATGCCGATAGGACTGAACTCCTCTCATGCACTTTGGCTTTCAGTGTTAATAATGAATGAATAAAGTTCAGAGAATAGAAGCTAAATGGATATTGTGCTTTAAAAGAATGAATTTTAACTAACAGCATGCCAAGCTCTTCAGAAACGAGCAAGAGACAGTAAATGGATGTATTTATTGGGAGTGGATGGAATGGCTGTAATGAGGTGTTTGTATGAGTTGCACTGGCATAAAACACTAGACATTTCAATTCAATTGAAAGTACTTGTTAATTAGACATAATGAAGGTTTGATGACATTTTCTTGATTATGTGGATTTTGGGTGCCTCTTTTTTGCCATGGTTGGCTTCCATAGGATAGCTATCTCTTCCACACCCTATTATATGATATCACTATCTTGCTCTATGTCTGCCAGAAGAGCATGAATCTAATGGTTTCTGAGATCTTGGTCACTACCAGTAGGTAGCTTAGAAAGTATCTTATCCGGAAGCATCATCTGGATCATGCCTTCAGACTTTCTTTTTCTGATTATTACAAACCACCAAGCCAAAGTCAGCTTCAGTATTACAGTGTCAGCTCATGTCAACAGCAGGTCTGCCTCAGAACAGTCATCAGCACTTGTAGCATGTAGAAAATGGCAGTGAAGCAAAAACATCTGCAACCTCTACCAGTGACTTCAACGCTCTGCCTCCCACCTCTGTGTGCTGTAATTGCTTAACCCAGAAGACAAGGCACTTAGAGGCGCTCTCAGATGTGTATAGAAACACAAAGGACAGTCGTATATAAGTAGTGCTTGTGATCAACTGTGTCAAAGTCACAGAACAACTATCCTCAGCACTTTCTGATGGATACAAAAAGAATTGCATAGTGAAGAGCTAATCCTGAAATGATGTGCGTGTATGTGGAGAGTTGCGTCTGACATTCACATTAATACCAAATGAGTTCATCATGATTAATGTTATTACATTAAATATCGAAGGAATTAATAATGATTAGACCATTATTTTAAAGGGTTACCAACATGACACCAGCTCATTTTTTAATAGTTGTAGACAGTCTGGTTTAGACTTTTTTCTCTCTGCGCATTTCCAGTCCTCACTTCCTTCGACCAAATATACTCATTTGGAATTTCATCTTACTGAATTTATGATTTTATGGCTGTGTTTCCTGCCAGGGCCAAATCCAAGTCCTGATGAAGTCATTAGGAGCTTTGCTATTCAATTCACTGCTGAAAAAAAACCAAATGGGGCCTGATCCTGATTTCCTTTGACTGACAAACACTACTTCCATTGGCTTCATTGGAATTTTATATGCCCCCTTGAAATTAGGAAATTAGTAAAATAATATTAGATTGTTTGAGGGGTTTTTTTAATTATTTAGCATAGAAGGAAGGTTTCTCTGTCATACCTCAGATACTGCTGTGGGAAGATGGAAAGTAAAACAATTAAATTGGATAGTGAACAGACCATATATGTAAAATACTCCCAGAAAACTCTCCATGCATGAAGACAAGTCACCCAAAGAGTTTAGGGAGTCACTTGGCCTTGTCATGTGCTGCAGGCCCATGTATTGGAATAAACGAGAACTGAGATGAGGGGAAAGGCTGCAAACAGTCTGCTATGACATTTAGTAAACGTGATGGTCTGAATGAGGGAATGACTGCCCATCACAAAATGATTCTGTTTGTCCAGTAGCTTACACTGTGTATGTGACAGATATAAAGACAAAGAGGTTCTTGCTTGCTTCCTATCCTTCATCATCCTGGGTTTTAATGAAAACTGGCTTTTCTGTTTTTAAAGAGGAGCTGTGCCCAAAGGACTGTGCTTTATGTGCATTCTTCTTCCTTTTCCAAAAAAAAACCCTGCCTTCAAAGAGATCAGTAAGAAAGTCCAAATTGCATATGCAGTATTATGCTTTAAATAAAACTGGCTTAAGTGGGTGAAAAAAAAAAGATACAGACTTCGCAAATAGGAAAAATGCCTGAACCAGATGATTAAGAGCTATGTGCTCTATAGGAATGGCTGCCAACACTTGGGTAATACGCAGTTTCTTGATGCACAAATAGTATTATATTCCATACTTTTAATACAACTAAAGAAGCCAAAAGTTCTCATAAATTATCTGTTCAGTAGAAACTGCTAAAACCTACTAAATCTGTTTTGAAATACTAATATTTCATAGACAGTATTTAAAAATAGTACGTATCAAAGTGTGTCATTTATAGAGGGGAGAAAGCAAATATTTTTCCATTTCTAATTTGACATTCTTGGGTAGCGGGATAAATCTTGTAACATTTGTCTGGTTTTCTTTTTGTCTGTGCTGATTTTTCGCAGGCCTTAGCTGATTAAATTGCTTCTTGATCAGCTGCTGCTGCTTTGTCATTTCAACCCATTCACAGAAAAGCATACTAGGAGTCACACTTTGGCTGTATTTATTTTTTCCTGTTTTAATTGTTAAGAATTTGTTGCTTTGTAAAATGGCAGCTTGGGGTTTCCATTTGGACTTTTTTTTTGCTGCAGCACAGGAATTTCAAGTTGCCAGAAGGCTATTTTTTATTATGTTGCTTTTCCCCATTGGTCTTTCTGTTGTGCCCAACCTCTTCAGCAAGTATATATATAAACACACACACGTATATATACACATTAGGAAATTAACCATGTCAGGGACCATTCTGTGGCATTGAGGCTCTTGGGCACAAGGCTGCCCACTTGCATGTTGTACGCTTTTGCCGTCAAAAATTATGATGGTTGCATGGAGGCTGCCTGTTGGGAATGGTCCCTAAGCTATGAAAATACCTGGTCTTTGCCCAGGAGCTCGCTAAGGGATAGGCTGGACCAAAACAGGCAAGGAGTAAGGCTGGCAAGATAGGTGGTGGAGCTACTACTTGTAAAGCTTGCAAGTACCTTAGTGCGCTCACTGCTTGTTTTTATTCCTCTTGCTGCCAAGTGCTGGCTTGAAACCAGATTTTTCTACTTTCAAATTTTGTGTCCATATCTGCTATGTCCATTTTGTACTCTCATGCACTGACTTCAGAAGTGTGACAGCTTTTTCTTTCAGTTGATACCAGTGGACAATACCTCTAAAAATCTCTTCATAGAAGTTTGAATGTGAAGTTCAGGGTCAAAGTCCCCTGTTTATAACTCCCTACCTAAATCTACGCTTATATCTCACAAAAGGAATCAAGATTAAATCGTGTGTTTTAGTGCACATACTTCAAGAAAGATTATTTTCCCTACAAGATGAATCTATATGACCCTGAAAAATCTGAGCCCAGCTGTATTTAGCCATATCTATATATTATGTATAAAACACCCTCTGAACTGGGCATTATTGCCAAATAGAATGTGCATTGGGGTCTTTTGTGTAGAGTAATTTACATGCTGGAGAGATGTAGCCTATCTTGTCAGTAGTGGTAGGGTCAGACATCACTGTTTTTGTTTTTAGAATCATAGAATCAACCAGGTTGGAAAAGACCTTTAAAATCAAGTCCAACCATTACCCCAGGACTGCCAAGAGCACCACTAAACCATGCCACTGAGGACCACATCTACACAATTTTTGAACACTTCTAGGGACAGTGATTCCACCACTTCCCTGGTCAGCCTGTTTCAATGCCTGATAACCCTCTCCGTGAAGAAATTTTTCCCAATACCCAGTCTAAACCTCACTCGGTGCAGGTTGAGGCCACTGCCTCTTGTCCTAAAGTTCTTGTTCCTCAGTTATGTGTCAGTTTGTTGTAAAAGTATCTGCAAAGTTTATATACAACCTAAAAGATTGTGCTTTCATGTCTGGATGGTGTGCAAGTGGCGAGCTGACTGAAGAAACTGTGTGAATGTGCTTTGAAAGGTGCTTTGAGATCCACTGGTGTGTTGTACAAAGACAAAGTCTGCTAGGAAGGAGTATTTTGTAATTATTGCAGTGTAAAATCAAAGCCCTATGTGTATGCTTTATTTCTGGTTAGTCATTTATTTGCTGGAGGACTATGTAATGGTTCCTGACAGATTTCTGGTCCGTGCAGCACTAGACTCAGTGCGGGGAGGATACCTCAGAAATATGTCCTGCTTGATTGCCAGCAGGACTGTGGCATAAGGCAAAAGGTTGGAGAAGGCTGGATGTGGAAAACCTACCGACGTGGTGAGAGACAAGGGTATGTCCAGGCTGGTGAGTCTTAGGGTTTTGCTTGCCTGGCTGGTACCAAGTATTGATTACCCAAGGACTTTAAAGGACCATGGAGGACATCAGTGTGAGTTTGTACTGCTGGCATCAGGGGAGGCAAGCATTTCATAGCTCCAGCACTTGTCAAAGCTTGCATGATAGCGGGAGGTTTAGATGTGTAACAGTGGCACCAAACCTCTTTGTGAAGGGGAACAGGAAGGTGACCTCAGCCTTGGCTGGTGACCTGGGCATGTTGGCTTAGCACCCGGACGTTGGACTACAATCCCCTATGCACTAACATGGCAGACAGCATTGACAGGCTTGCCTGCCCTGCACCGTCTCTACAGCGGGTCATTGAGACTTACAGCAGTCTAAACTGGGAGAATGTTACCTACTTAAACTGTTTTTCTGACTTAATAAGAATTTTTCATCTACAGCAAGCCATTTTAAAATATTGTCTATACACAAACAGTCATTCTGAATAATAGGCCTGCACACAGTAAATGTCAGCTCTTTAAATCACAGAGGACTTCGGAAGCGGAGTAGAGAATGCTTCATAACAGTTTAAACTTCAGCCTCCCATTTATTATGTATGTGTTTATAAATCTCTGAGGGGCACTCTTTTTCCTTCTGGGAAGCCCAAAGGAGCAGAGTTGTTTGTCAGCCCAGCTGGGTGGTGTGCAATGCTGTGGTTGCTCCTTTGCATTCTGACCTCATTTGGTTTCAAGGTTGGTATCCAAGGTTGTGCCTGAGGAAATTTTATTTTCTCTTCTTCTAACAGCAGCATATAGGACCTTTTATTTCTAGGAAGATAGTACTGGGAGAACAGAAAGCGGCGAGGGGTCAGCAGCACAGTGTTGTGTTGTATTTTCCTTTTTAAGATGAGCATGAGTGATCACCAGGTTTAGGAAAAGGCTCTCCGTTTGTCACATAGGAAGAGTCTAAGGGTATCTTGCACAAGAATGGCGTTGAAAAATTTCTTCAGCATTCCCATCTGTCTTGGTTAGTATGAATACTTTAGCATTAAATGGAGAAAAGGAGAATCCATCAATACTTAATAACTGACCTTAAGATAGGAATTCAAAGTTCACTACAATTAAACCCAAGTGTCAGCAGAACCCACAAGGGAGACTGTCAATATATTTGACTATACCTACCCATAGGTAGCAGATTTAAATTCTATAAGGGAAAGGACTATGCATTATTCCTAATAAAAACATATCGTTGTACTGACTTATATCACAGACAAAATGCAGAAGTTCTGTGTTAAGAATGACAGTGGGAGTGAAGAGCAAATGTGATTCTGGATGGAATTTCACCATGTGACTCTATTGTAAACCAGATGTTTGTCAGATTCAGTGGGAGGATGTATCCATCTTGAAATTTTTAATAAGGTTACGTAAATGATTAAAAGCAAACATTTACAAGGCTCAGGATTTAAAGATAATTATATTTCTCTTACATTTGTTATTTGCTTGGTAGATCATGAAAGATATTTACACAATCTATCTGTAGTGCAGCACACCTCATAGATGGCTTCTTTCATTATGATGTTTGATGTACATCCCCAGCATCAGAAAAACAAAACGTAAAGAGGCTGTTCCTCAGACATAAACAATATGTATGATGTAAAAAATATGCTCTTCTACTAAAAAAAAAAGGCTGCAGCCAAACCTAAGAGATATTGGGTAAGATTCTGATGCTTGGAGGAGAGAACTACGCTTCCAAATGAAAAGCAGTGCTAGTCTGACCCCAAAGGGAGCTTGTTCTGGGTAGAAAGTAGGTATATTGTTACTCTTGCTGCTGCAGCTGCTTTTTACTTGGGTTTCTGCCCCTGCTTCAGGAAAGAAGAGGGAGAGCAATGCTTGAAAAAAGGGCAGACAGGTAGGAGAAAGGGGGGCTTTATTTTGTAGCTAAGACTTTATAAGAGAATACTTTGTATGTATGAATTTGTTCGTGCCAGCATCCTTGTAATATCTGTGGGCAGTTTTGTGGGGCTACATTAAAGGCTAGTAACTCTCAAGAATATTTTCTCTACAGTCCTTTTTGTTGGAAGATAATTGATGGGGGAACTTCGTAGCAGGGTATATCAAGTACACAGAGATATACACATAGATGCTACAATAGTATAGAGTTACACGAGCCTCAAAAAAACAGTGCTGAACAATCTGCTGTGAAGAGTTTTTGAGGTTTTTATGTGGAATAGCATTTGATAGCATAGGAAGATAAACAAATCATATTCTTATTTCATTTAGGTAGGTATTCTTCCACTCAGTGAATTTCTAATTCATGGGAGAAAAAGACAAAGTGAGTTAAACTAATAAAACAGGAGAATACTTTTCCCTATGATATCATCTCCCGTGGACTAAAAGCTGTGTAAGTCCACTTCAGTTGTGGTGTTTTGATATGCTAACCAACTTACTGGGAATGGTAACTAATATCTACAGCACTTTAATCGTTCCTGGTACCAACAAGAACTGCTGAATACAAAGTCTCCACCAAGTCAGATGGCAGTATTAATGCTGAGATATAACATACTAAACCTGGGAAGTAGGCTTATGATTATGCTGCCACATTGTGGGCCATTTATGGCCCAGATGGATTATTACAAACGGAAGATATTGCTGATGATCACTATACTCAAATTAATGATGTGATAGAAACCTTGACACTAACCAGTGGAGAAATGTACTGCTGTAGCCTTGCTGTCACACTGCTCTTCTAGCAGCCTCTTCACCTCTATCAGCTCTTGTGTGTAGCCTGGGAGGGTTCGGTACTGCCAGCTCAAAAATCAAGTAGATGTTATCTTTCCTTATATAATAGGTAAGCATGCAAGAGAGATTGCTAATTCAGAGCCCTTAACTACTGTCTTTACCAGAAAAAAACAGGTACCACGAACTTCTCAATAAAAGAAAGCAAAAGCTGTCCTTTAGCACTCTGAGTTGCAGAACATGGTTGTTTCTGAATTTTTTTTTCTTGGGTCATGGTAAGTTTGGGAGCAAGATGCATGTATTTCTGTGGGAAAGGTTAAAAAATAGGGTTACTGGAAAATTGTGTAAGTTCTGATGACGTGATCCAGAATTTTTCTGCAGCTGTCTCACTGATGGTGACTGGGCACCCTTGTCAGTGTAGGAGATCCCTCAAATGTTTACTGAGTATATTTTGAAGATTTTTCCAGCACACTCTGCATTCAGGCAGTTGGAAAGATGGAGCAAGTCATCAATGTCTTGGCTTCCATTTAAGCTTGAGAAATAACATCGCAATTGCCCTGTTGAGATACAGAATGTATCTCAAAAGCCCAGAGCAGGACAGTTGCTACGAGGAATTTCTTGCATTGAGTAATGTAATTTTACAGCCTTGAGATTGTCTTGGAGAATGTTACTAAGTTAAAAATGTCAGCCGAGATCAAAGCAGAGTGAAAAATGTATTGCTGAAGCAGAGAATTGGAGGTGAGGGGTAGGAGACCCCTCCTACGAGACTGTGTCCAAACCCTGAGCCCACTTATCCCTCTATCCCTCCCGCTGCCCCTGGCCACATTAGCTAATCTCATTGTAGAGATACAGCACAGGAAATGATAAAACATGAAATAGCTGAATCTGACTTACTTTGAATGTCTGTCAAGTTTCATGTCTTTTAAGTTCTAAACAGATTTATTTCACTTGTATCAGTCATTCTGTAGCAGGTCTACATAAATCAGAAAGCAGTCTGGGAGAAGGTCCCTAAGTTGCCAACTTGCCTGTGTCAGATTCCTGCAGAGTGCATAGTTATACATGTATATGTGGGAGAGATTTAAGATTCAGTAATCATCATGGTGTGTCACTTTCCTCATAGCTAAATACCCAGAGGAGCTGGCTGAAAAGGTTAGCTGTATCTGTCAGGTTTTTTTGGGTACAACAAAGGATCTTGTCCATTCAGTCTAAATAAGGCATAATTTTGGCTGCATGGGTCAAATATTCCAAGTTCATTTACCAGATCACTGGGCAAATGTCACAAGTTCCAGACAGACTTAGTACAGAGCGATGCAATCTATCAATACTTAAGCATATTGGAGGGAGAGCATCATGGCTAGGAGTGTTATTTATTCAGTGAAGCACAAGCTAAAATGAACAGCATGCTTTGGATGGGGTGGGGGGTCTAGCTCTCATCTTTCCAATGAGCTTTTTTATTTCAATGTAGAGAGATTTTATACTCAAAAGAACTGTAACAAAAGCCATTTAGACTCACTTGCCATCCAAGTGTATTATTTCTCCCTGTTAGACTTCAAAATCTTAAGGAAAACAAGGTTTTGCTAATAATTTTCAGTTCAGATTGGACCTGTGTGGGCTTATAAGGTCATTCGCTTGACTGAGCAGCCACGGACGTTACACAGTGGGAAGTGGGCAGGGCTAGTGCTTGACAGCTGTTCTTGGGAGTGATGGCCATATGTATCCCTTGCCACAGGACTGGTTTTCTGATTGAGATCATTCATTTGTGGAAATGCTTGCCTGTGCTCTGAGGGATGATGCCGTAAATTCAAAACAACATGGAGATGCATAGGGTTTACACAGGCGTGTGTGGGCTCTGTGGGAGTCCACCTGACAGCTCCAACTGGCAAAGGGTCAGTTGTGCCTCTGAACCTTTGAGGGTTGCCACTGTCAGGAAAAGGTACAGAATAGTGTCTTGTCTAATCAAGGAGGTCACGTTTAGATACTCACAATAATGTTTTT
Source organism: Psilopsiagon aymara (assembly GCA_024733675.1). Classification (NCBI taxonomy): domain Eukaryota; kingdom Metazoa; phylum Chordata; class Aves; order Psittaciformes; family Psittacidae; genus Psilopsiagon; species Psilopsiagon aymara. The sequence goes on from JANRGW010151895.1 coordinate 40,954, forward strand.
ATTGCCTTAGTTGCGTTTTGTGTCAGTGCGCAAGGTAATGTACCAGCACCTGTGTGTGCTCAGAGGAAAGGTATTTCTTTGTCTTGGTGCCTCTGTCTCTCTCTCTCTTTCTCCCTTGGTCTGATTCATCCACTTATCTTGTAAGCTTTGTTATCACTGAGAATGCCTCTTATTGTGCTTAGATACTGTGCCTATCAGAATGATCTTGTTTGAGATATCTTCATTTCACAGATGAATATAACCAGGCGCGCAACAACCCTTAAAGGCTTTTGCTAAGGTTGCAAAGTGAGGTAATGTGCGTATCATGATTGCCCGTACACACTGAATTTAGCTGTCCTCTGCATATGTGTCAAGATACAATCTTTAGTGACGTGTTCACTCATTATTTCTTCCACAGGCCACTTCCCTTAGCTGTCAGTCTGTTCTTCTAACTCACTTGCTCTGTGTGCTTTCCTAGCTCTTTAAAATAGCAACCTGAAAGCACAGAAATACTATGGTGATGACATGCGTATGAGCCATCAATATCTTTGGGAAGTTCAGGGCCAGGCTGCATGGCATTCTGAAGTGTCTGGGGCTTATTTTTAGAGGGCTGAAATCAGAAGAGTCGACTCTTAGAACTATCTGCACAGAACACAATCTATGAAGCAAACAGGTTCTCTTCAGGTAGTGATTCCATCACTAGGTCAAGTTTCATGCTCTGCAAACCTAAAGCAGTCTCAGTAAGTGTCCAGGGCAGGTCCTTACCTACTCTCTCTTTTTGTGTGCTGTGCCAAATGTTTTATTATGCTTTAAGGGATTGAGACTGTGCTGAGTTTACATGATATTGGGGTGCTTTCACATGAGATTGGCAATATAGATATGAGTTGTTTCTGCCCTATGGCTGCAAAGCATCATGGCTATTGAGAGAGAAGAGAGTTCATCTGCACCTACAGGTAATTATCACATTGTGACATCACAAAAATGCAAGCAGTCTGCTCTCTCTGCAGTTTAGCAGGTGTAAAGAAGACCTGTTGTTGTTAAGCAGTCTACTTTCTCCTTCCCGTGTCCATTCCCATCATCATGTTTTTATAGTTTTCCTTAACGAATGCTCCCCAGTATCTTACAGGTTCAGAGAGACTAGCTGTCAGTTTATGTCCCATCTACTTTACATGACTTGTGAGTCTTAGCTTTTCACCTCCTTTTGCTCTAGTAAGAAGGATGGAGGGAGAGGGAGAGGGCATAACGTCACTAACGTCTAGTCCTTGCATTTGGCTGGAATTTTTCTGGTTCTTGAATCCTTACCCATATTACCCCATAATCCACTTTAACACATGGAAACAGTGAATAGCATTATAATTGGCTATCTAACAGTTTAGTTAACACCATCTTGTTTGAATAGAGGCATGGTGTCAAGCTTGCGGGTCCGTAGGGCTTTACTAAGACTTTATTTTCCATTAGCACTCCAATCCACAGCATCTGTAAATTCATAATTTTAATCCCCACTTTTTTAACTTAACAATGAGTGGTAAGCTAAAGCCAGCCTGATTATGCCTGCTCTAGCAAAGGTGTCAGTCTGCTATGGAATTAAATAAAAGAATTCTTCATGAAGTAACCATTGAACATGCTGCTGTTGCTATTTGTAAAGTTGCTGTCTTTCATTAGCTTGTTTTTCAATGAGGTTTTAAAAAGCCATTCCGAATTGTGTAAATATCTGAATATAATTGGCTTTCCAGTTTCACAGCTTATCAGAAGGCGAAGGAGAGAAGGGGGGTGGAAACACTAGATATTTCAAAGACAGTAAGTACATTTGATGTAATGGTCTATGATTTTATCTTTTGTTGTTTAACCCAGGGTTGAAGAAACAGATGGTAAGATTTTCTGGGAAGCTTAAAACAGAAGCCAAGCTAATACAAAACTGTTCAACTATCAGAAAGGGTATGTCCATTCTGTTGCTTTCTTTTTTTTCCAAATCACAGCCCATCAAAAGAAAGGTTTAGCTTCATAAAAAGATATTTACCAGGAAGCTTTTTGCAAAGGAGAAGGGCATGCTTTGTTAAACCAGATGCATTTTATTTTTCCTGGAACCAAGATTTATGAAAGCAGTATGCTCATATTTCTCCATATACAGTAATTGGAACTCATTATGCTAATTGTATTTCCATTATCACTAATTAACAATCATAGTGACCTGGCCCACAGTCTAATTTGTCTTTAATCTGTTTTTGTATAGGGAGTTTTACCCTGTAATTTCAAGGTGATAATTCTATTCAGCACAACTTTATTGAATAGTGAAATGTAATACTTGTAATATTTAGGGCTGTTCCCATTCAGATGGTTCAAAAGGAATGGGAAGTGGATTTATACCTGTCCACACTGCTGCATTAGTGGATCTGCCTCCTTCTTGCACCCTGTTTAACCTACCTGTGTCTGACTTAACCTGTATGCAGCTTATCTAGTGTAACTAGAGGTTGGTCAACATTTGCTGATGAGATTTGCGAGCTGTGAAGGAATGTGTGTGCATGTGTTTATTGGTGGATAAATCAGCGGGAATTTGCCATTTTTCACTTCGTGACACTTCACCTGCAGGAAAACAGGATTTTCTTTAAATGGTGTTTCTGGTGTAGTATAAAACAAGTCCTATAGTTCTGTGTCTTGGGGGGAGACACCTCTGAGCTTAGCGTGGAAAGTGTTTTGTGTTTCTTTTTTTTTCTCATTACTTAAACAAGTAAATGCTTGTTTGCTTTTTCTCCAGGGTTTGCTGGCATTCAGACATTCCAGCCTTTTTTCCTGAGGGTTCAGAGTGAAGGAAATGAGCAGTGCTTTGCCACTGGGGTTTGCAAATCCTGTCGGACTGCTCATCCCTCTTGAGTCAGTGTTACAAAACCACTCTCAGAGACTTATTCCAGGCAACCCCAATGTTTTTCTCTGGTGCTGCTCACCTACTGCCCTTTTCCCCCTGCTGATTCACTGTCTGTGCATTGCTGCTGATGTCATTTTGTTCCCATCTTACCCACTGATCGATTGATACCAATAATACTGTGCTGTGCAAGCCCTCTACCTTAAATCCTTGGCTTCTTTCTTGGCTTCTTGTCCACACAGAGTGCCACCTTTCAGTCAGGCAGGATACTAAATTTATCAGTTTGCTCTATTATTGCATACCCTTTGCACTGCCCCTGCTGTGCTTTGTCACTGAGGACTTTGTAAGCTGGGAGCAACTCCCATCTGAGTCACTGATCTATATACCCCCTTCCATTTCTAACTTTCTGTCCCAGGAGCAGCCCGGGTCTCTGGGCAAAGGAAATTTGTGTCATATGTGTCAATCTAGCCTAAAAGCTTTACGCCATTTGTTGATTTGTCCATAGATAGATATGTATATACCTTTATATATATAAAGGATATATATGGATATATATGCATATTTTTCTCAATCAATTATTTTCCAAATCATTTCTCCTGCTGCAGCATTCTCACCCCAGTGCCGTGGTCTCCTTCTATGTTCCTCTTCTCTACTAGAGCAGTGGTGAATCACATCGCAAATCCTTATGGCTCTTTCTCTTCACACTGAAATGTGTGACCTCCTGAATCCACAAGTGAGCCCTGCTTTTCAGCTCCATGGGGGAACCATGAAAGTCCCCTGGGTCTGATCCCACTTCAGCTGCCTGGGTGGCACAGTCTTTGCATAGTGAATGCTCTTCCTTCACCGGCACATAAATCAAAGAGTACCACCTAATCGACAAAATAATCTTAATCAATGCTTTCACCGTCTGGCTTTCCCTAGCAAATATAATTCCCTGTTGATGTTTCCCATCCTCCCTTCTGTTATACCAGATGGTGTATGTTCCAGTCTTTTTATTATCCTTCCCTGACCACGACACTTTGCTCAGTCCAGAGATCTTCATACTGCATCCCCTGGGTGTTCTCATCAGCAGCTCTGTCCTGCTCATTGCATCTTGATGTTTCAAGCATCTTGCACTAATGACCCTCCTCTTCCCCCCTCCTTTGCACTGATATTTTTCACAGAATTAGTTCCCATAGGTCGGTCCGCTGGTATCTGGTAGCACATGTGCTTTAACCATCACGTATCCTGAGTGACCTCTGAGTTGTATAAATGTTGGCAGCATATAGGCTGGTTTTATTCTTCTGTATTACAGCTTCCTAAATTCTTCAGGATCATTTCAGACTCTAGTAACCTCATTCTTTTCTTTTTCTTCCTCCCCCTCCCATTTTTTCCCCCGTGGAGAAGATTACAGAAGTTGATCTGCTTTACATTATCTGCAATTATGTTGTTGCTGGATAGGATGACATAATAACATAAGCATCAGTCAGAAGAAGTGTACTTCCTAGATGTACAGATTTGATTCATGGCTTTGTCTTTTGGAGGTGTTTACTGTGAGGAGCAATTGGCATGTTTGTGCTGTGAAAGCAAAAATAAGGAGCAGAAATTTTCAGGCAGAGGCCCTAGCAGGATATGGCATATTGCATAGGAAGTGTTTTCTGTGGCATTCAGGGTAAACAGTGCAAGTTAGGTTGTTTTGTGCTCAGTGAAGTTTGTAAATTGTCTCTGCGGGTACTCAAATCCTCCCTGCTCTTATCCTTCTGTATCAAAATAGAGACATTTTAAGTTCTTTGTACTGTAACAGGCTCTCCAAAAAAATTTAGTCTCATTTTCTGGAGTGCTATGGCACAACAGACACTCTGTGAAACTAAGACGTGTATATACTCTACAATTCACAGCTAGGATCAATGGAGTAACCTCTCCATCTCTCCTGCACCCCCATAACATTGAGTATATGAGGCCAGCTTGACTTCAGAGCCTCTTACGGAAGCAGCAGTGAACTCACCATCAGCAAATCCCAGCCTGAGTAGTTCCAACTTCAACTCAGCCAGCCTTTGGGTAGAGAAACGCAATCTCCTAGACTGCCCTGCTCTCCAGGCTGCAGTTCTCTCTGGCTGGGCACATGCTCACTTAATACAATTTGTAGCAAATGTAATAGACGTGGGGAGTTGAAAGAGAGGCTGAGTATCTAAATTGCAAAGACCACAAATCAGTCACTGAGTAGATAGATATGCTAAGTGAACGCCATTTTTCTGGAGTATCTGACAAAACTGGAAATCACAATGCAGAGCGATTTTATCATGGAGGATTTTCAATTTGTTGTTTAGAAAGATGGGTCAGTAAGCATCCTCTTTATCCCTAATGACTAAAGAATGTAAATAATCTTGTTGTAACCATTTTTCATGTACATTTTCTATCTATATGAGGTATATTGCCTTCTAGGTATTTTTTTTTTCCCATCAAGAAAGCATAAGAGGTTTTTTTTTTGTCATCCTGTTAAAAGAGGCACTGCAGACTAATAGCTCTTTCCATCATCACAGGAGTTGATGCAGCTAACGTTTTAAATGGTATTGTCTGCCAGTAATACTTAATCCTATTGTCGAAGATTGCAGTGCACAGGGAATGTGTTTTCCTTGGAAAGGTAGGCTGTAGGGAAATGTAATGACTGTTCAACTCTTAAGCCAAAGCGGAGACTGCAATCTTGGGTCAGAAGGATTGTAGCAGCTATTTAGTCTAAAGAAAAGCCTAAACCCTTCTAATTCATTCCTTCTCAGAACTGTGAATAAAAATGACCAGCAACTCCAGTTGGTTTGTATCATACTCTTTCACTTGCGTGCTGCCGTTTTGGAAATTCAGCTCCTCACCTTTGTTCCTCTGCTATTCTTCTGGCTGGTGGTGAAAGAGGTCTTGTAACATTTATTGCACTCCAATACAGAATTATATGTTCACAGAAGAAAAAAATGGGGTCTGTGTAACTCTAATGTGGTACTACAATTGCTAGGATTTTACAAATAGAAGGGACCTTTGCAATCTAATGGCCTGTGTAACATCACTCAAGCAACTTCCCTGAAAGCCTTCTTGAAATCCAACAGTTGCAACTTACTTTCCAATGCCTTTTATGACTTTGTTGACATGACTTTGATTTAAAAGTTTCTGGTGATGGAGCATCTATTGCAACCTTTAATTGGTTGTCTTCCCTGTAAAAAAAAAAATGAAATAAGAATTGCCTCATATTCTGGACCTTAATTTGTCTAATTTGAACTTCAAGCCATTGAATCTTGTTAAGCCTTTGTCAGCTAGATTGAAGAGTCATCAATTATCAATTTTTATTCCCTTTGATAATAGACACTTATAGACTAATAAATTATCCTTTAACCTTTTCTTCATTAAGCTAATAGATTGAGCACCAAGAGTCTCTCACTTCAAGGCATATTTTCCATTTTTTTTTATTCCTTCGTGTTACTCTGAATTCTCTGCAATTTTTCTACATCCTTCTGAAGTATAAGCACTGAGTGTATATGTACAATAGGTCTTGCACTATAATCGAGGATGCAGTTGTGTTGCTTTCCTCTATACCTTCTTTCAGTTTATATGTTTATTTAGCAACAGATCACCGTAACTATCAGATTTTTCCAGCAAAGGCCCTCACAAATGATTATTCACAGTGACTTCTAAGTACCAATTACTAAGACAGAATCATTTCCATCAATTCAGTTTTGTTTCTGGCTATATGACCTGACATTTTATCAGGTTGAAATGTGCACTGTGTGCTCAGCAAGGCAGAGAGATTACCAAGTAGATGAACTCTGAATTGTGTGTTTGTTGATTTGTTTGAGCCATATGACTAGGTGTTTGGTCCCTGAATAGATAAGGCAAAGAGAGATCTGTTTGTTGGTCTGGGAGAATCATACAGCTGAAAGACCTAGGCTGGGATCAGTCCCAGTGAATAACAGACAAGATAATAGAAGGGTGTTAATTTGCCATTTTGGATACAGTGGTGTGAAAAGTAGTAATGAATTGTGAAATTGTGGTCAGATCATGCTTCTGATAGAGGCTCCTGATTTCAAAACTCAAGGCAATTGAGCAAGCTTATGACAAGCCCTGCAGCTGTCTCATTCCCCGGTGTGGAAAATGGCAAAATTCTGCGAGGGATGGCTGGACAACATGATACTGGCCTATTTTACTGAAACAAAGCTTTAATCTTCAGTTGAAAATTGGCCCAAGTTGCTGGTGTTTAATGCCAATATGTTTTAGTCCTGATGATTGGATCTGAGGAAGAAATTCTTAACTGTAAGGGTGGTGAGGCACTGGAATGGGCTGCCCAGGGAAGTTGTGAATGCTCCATCGCTGGCAGTGTTCAAGGCCAGGTTGGACAGAGCCTTGGGTGGCATGGTTTAGTGGGAAGAGTTCCTGCCCATGGCAGGGGGGCTGGAACTGGATGATCTTAAGGTCCTTTCCAACCCCAAATATTCTATGATTCTATGCGAGTGTTCAGTGTTCAATACAGTGAAGAAATTGGGAAAGGCTGCGGGGGAAGACAATCAAGTGGTAAGTCATAGGAAACGAAATGAAGTGACTAAGGAAGTGTCACTATAGCAGTAGGCTTGTGTTTCATGGAAAACTCGTCATCTTAGGAGGGAAAAGGTAATGTGTTTACTTTAACAATCTTATTTATATTGTGGATTCCATTATTTAGCTACTCAGTAGAAGCATTCATAGCAGAATTGGCATTGTGAAGAACCTAGAACTTCAATATAGTCCTTCAAAGATACTGAAATAAAATTGAGTCAACTCTCCTGCTCTCCTGATAGCAGAACACTTTAAATACAGTTTCTATCTAATCCTTTTTTTCCTTGCATGAACCTTAAACTCTAGAAGTAAAATCTCTCATTACTGGACTGGAAAATTATCTGCAAATCTGTGCAAAAATATTGAAACTAGATTTAAAAAAAAAATATCGAGGGTAGGAAGCAGAACACACTAATCTGGTATTTATTGTTTTGTGGGAGAAAAGCTCCATTAATGTTACTAATTTTATTATTTTATTTTTATTTTTTTTTAAATCATGACTGTGACCAAGATTTCATAGAATCATAGAATAGGTTGGGTTGAAAAGGACCCTAATTTCTCATCTAGTTCTTACCCCCTGTGCAGTCAGGGATGCCCATGACACGAGACCATGTCCCCCAAGGCTCTGTCCAGCCTGGCCTTGAACACTGCCAGAGATGGAGCATTTACCGCTTCATTGGGCAACCTGTTCCAGTGCCTCACTACCCTCACTGTACAGAGCTTCTTCCTTATATCCAGCCAGGACTTCCCTTGTATAAGTATCATCAAGCTAGATACTTAAGCACACATTATTTTGAGGTTGCAGTAGAGAGTTTCTAATTTTTCATAGCATTATAGCATGGGTAGATGTCCTGTTTTCATCTGGGATAGAGTTAATTTTCTTCCTAGTAGCTGGTATAGTGCTGTGTTTTGAATTTTGGGTGTGAATAATGTTGGTAGCACAATGATGGTGTAGTTGTTGCTGAGCAGTGCTTACACTAAGTCAGGGACTTTCTAGCTGGGCTATTCTCTCCTCCATTCCATTGGAGGTAAGTGACTGGCTCTGTATTGTTTAGCTGCCTGCAGGTTAAACCACAACCACAGAAATAGCTAGAGCATGTCAGCTCCACAAACTCACCCCTTAAGTTTCAACAGAAATGTTTGAAGTTCAGATAGAATTTAATGAAAGAAAAAAGCTTCAACCTAAATATGCTCAAGAAACCTAAGCAATAAAGAGAAAAAATAATTCAAAACAACCTTGCCAAAATAGCCAAGATTTATTAAATAATAAAGACAGGATTCATTATTCCATTCAGCCTAGGTTTAATAATGACTGAGCTATGGTTCTGCAGCAGCTGAGAGGGGGAAAAGCCACTTGCACCAATATATGGTGGTGGAAATATATATTTAAATGAAACCCCACAATTGTTCATTACAGTAACAGCCTCCAGGATAACACACTTGGAGGATAAAAGGAAAGAAGTCCAAGCTTATTATTTCAAAAAACAAGCATAAATAAATAAAGAGCAAACAGTTATTTAAGTCAATAAAACTGGCCAAAAATAATCTTGTATTTCAGGAGTAGATTGGAATAACAAGGAGATACTTTAACAAGTGCCAATGAATTTCTGCTTCTCCAGATCCTTCCAGTTCTTCTGTTTATTCTGCTTTTAAACAATGTTTAATGCATATGTATTCCATAAAGCTTAGAAGCTTGCCTTTAGGGGCAATAGGGCATCAGCTCAGTATCATTTCAAAATAATGGACTAGTTTTGGGCTCCCCTCTATAAGTAACATATACTGGAGTGAGTCCAGAGAAGGGCCACAGAGATGACTATGGGGACTGGAGCGTCCCTTGTATGAGGACAGGCTGAGAGAGCTGGGACTGTTTGTCCTAAAGAAGGCTCAGGGACAGTCTTACATATGTGTATCAGCATCTGATGAGGAAAAGTAAAGAAAGCAGAACCAGGCTTTATTGATGATTACAATGGGCACAATTTGAAACAAGGAACATGCTGTTCAAATGTTGGGAAAAGGTTTTTTTTTCCCCCCATTTTTTTCACTCCCCTGTCTGAGGTGGTAGCAGTTCAAAACCTGACCGTGCATGGTCCTGAGCAACCTGCTGCAGCTGATCCTGCTTTGAGCAGGTGCAGTGGGCTAGACTGTCTCTAGACGTGCCTTATGTTAATGTTAACAGATTTTTCACCCCAGCAATGATGGAGTTCATCAGAAATTCGTTATAAGTATTAGCTTATTCTTTAGGGCAATGCTGTATTTTTTATTATTAACAAAAAAAATCTGAGAAGGCAGTTCCCATTGTTAGTTCTGTACTTACGACAATTCAACAGTCTCAAGTGGAATATAAAACTGGTAGATGTATTTACTGTGCATCCTTTGGGCTGGATGCCCAGGACCTTGCTTGTACCCCCCATCATTCTCTACAAAAATGGGTATACACAGTTGCACAGAGATATATTGGGTCTTCCATGGATGTTAGCTCCTTACAGAAAAAATTAGGCACTAATACATTGTGACTGCATACAAAACCCAGGCCTTCATGTTTTAAAAGAAGCATTTTTTTATACCATCAAGTTCTTTTGGGACTTTTCCACGAGGTGAGAGAAATCCTTGCAATTTCTTACACAGCCTATGTCAGTAGTAGGCTTTCGGAAGTGTGAGACTACATTGGGGCCATTGCTGTAGTGTGGCTGGTGAGGGAGAGAGGGAAATTACAATTTATTTGTTTGCATGCTGTGATGCTGAACAGCCCAGTTATCCTGTGGAAAGGTCAGTGAGTAAAAGCAGCGGATGCACCTTCACTCACTGTGTGGAGCCTTCAGCCATCTCTCTGCACATGTGCCCACAGGAAGCAGGCCGTGCTTCCCTTCCCATTCTAAGGCTGCACCTAAAGATCCATCTGAGCCTGAAGGAGACAGGCCAGGGGTAAACACAATTCAAATAACTTCTATTCAAGTTTAAATAATTCCTGCAGGAAGGCAGCAGTGTTATCTAGCAGAGGAAGGCCAGTTTATATAATGAGTTACATATATTTGTGCTGACCATGACGAATCAAAGAAGCAAATTAGGACTGAAATGTATAATCCAAACCAGTCATGATTTGCTCTTGTGCTTTGTGGAGCCTATGTCTCCCTCCAGAGTTTAAAGATAGGAAAGATGGTGTTGGTGTTACATATGTCAAGCAGAATGTGTGGACACTTGGAATGCCCCATGACAAATTCATGAACATTTTACTATGTTCTTTGGGGAGAATCCACAAAAAGTCAGGCCAGCATGTTCTGAAAGTTCTGAAAAAGTTATTAAAAAATGGAAATGTATGCTGAATGTATCAGAAAACTGCCTCTCTGAGCACATATATTCTATCAAAGGGAACAAATGCATTGAAACATAAGGCTATCACATCTGTGAATAAAAGCTCAAATACCTCTGAACCTTGCTTCCCTTTGGTTTCAACTTCTATCTGAATGGAATTTTTTTAGGGTGTAATGGTTTGGTACAGTTGCAGAGCACAAGACAAAGGAACAGGAGATAAAACCTGATTTATTGTGTAATGCTGACCAAGACTATTGCAGCCCTGCTTTACCCACGTCATCTTCTGCTATACTTCCTTTATAGGCATATATTATGTGAACAGATTACTACAATATACAGAGATAATAAACCAAATTCTGGAATTTGTTTTCTGTTATAAATTTAAATGTTTCATAATAACTTTATTCTCTTTTATTCGAGATTCATGAGTTTCCAAATTGCAGTCGGTGAGAAAACCAGCCTCCTTCTAAATGGTCAGATGCTTGTACACAGAATGTGTTGAGGAGTTGTCAGCTCCTTTCTCTTTTGATTTTTCATTGCCAGTGTTAAAGCAACAAACTAATAAGGAGAGACTTCTCTGGAAAACCGTCCAAGCTGGAGCACTCCAGCAGCCCTTGCATATTACTGACTATGTGCTGAAAGACACAGCAAGCTTCATTCAAATCTTTCTGTTGCTAGAAGTTGAGGATAAATTAATTAGATGTGCAGCTTATGGTGATTAACTGTGAGGTGGCAAGAGAGCTGCAGTGAGTTCCACTGTGTAATACAGATGTACAGTTCATTTGCTGACCACCAAAGCGTCTGTTTGCTTCACTCCTCCTTAAGATCAGTTTGCTGAAGTTTCCAGGTTGGGCTAAGATGGCCTCCAGGTAATTTATTTGGATCAGCAAGGAGCTCAGCTAGGCTAAGGATAGAGGAAACAACGAGGGGTTCATCCCTTGGTTGTGTATTGTAGCTGAGTCTTGAATGCAGAGGATGCCCTCAAAGTCAGCCTAGAGTGCTTGTCACAGACCACAGTAGTGTCTGGAAATACATTTTTCCAGGTTCCTTGTGTACAAGTTGTGTGGTTGACAAGTTGTCTTTGACAGAGTTGGTTTTGAAAAGCATTTTTCAGACCTTTGAATATCAGATTTGTAAGTAGCCACCAAAAAAAAAGGGAACCCACAGTCCCAGAGTTACTAAGGGCGATCTGCTGGCTGTGATACCAGGTGTGGTAATGATGGGTCTCAGTTATGCTGCCCAGTTTCAGTTCTTCGAAATTTCCTGAGGCGGGCTAAGAAGGCTTTCATTTCTTAGCTTACAAGAATGATTCTCGCAGCACTTTTTTCCTGAGTTTGTCTTTTCATGTGTAATCTGGCTAGGGGCTATTGTTTTTCAAGATGTGGTTTATTTCCCACAATCATCAGGGCTATAATATATTTAAAACAATGAAACAAAACTGGAAACTTAGTGGGTTGGGGTGAGTTTCTTCTAGGTATTGGATTTGCAAGAAATGCACATGGATCTTGTACTGAAAAATCTGGCAACACAGAGATGATGTCTGCTGACTACCGCAAGGGACCAACCTGGTACAGCAGCCTGTGTATCCCATTGCTGTGAAACACCCTTTAAGTCTCTCTTTTTCTAGAGGCTATGCTGGGAGCCAGGGAGCTTGCTTCTGGGAGCCTGAGCAGATAAGTCACATTTGAAACCTGACAGTGTTGCCACTCCCCATGGCAGACTGAATCCAGTTGCATTCCTAAGGCCACAGTTGTAAAGCAAGTTTGTGGTTTTATTTTTGCTCTTTTAAAGCCGTATTTTTAGTGCTCCCTATAATAAATCTTCATGTTTTGATTATGTGTAAAAAGACAGTGACTAGAGACAGAACACAGCGCTACCAAAATAAACTCACTTAATGCACGATGGTCCTGCCACAAGCACGGACTCCCCTCTTTGCCTAAACTTAATCTCATTTGAAGTGGTGCAGGGAGAAACATGGGCAGAAGGGAAGAGTCCTGTCCCAATGAAAAGAAAGTAAAATTAAAAAGAGAGAGCACAAATATATACTGGCAAAACGTGCGCTGAGGGTTGCCTAGCAATTCTGCAGGCTGTTTGTGCAGTTTGGGGAGCACGCTCTGAATTAGCATGAAGGAGAAGGCAGAGCCAGTGACACCAAGCTCTTCAACGTGGCAAGTTGGCCACCGTTGCCTGCGGCTGGAAGTAGCAATTTACTTGCATTGAGAATGAGTCACTGGGAGCCAACAGCATCAAGATGCGGCCATACAGCAGGGGCCTGCGGTGCGACAGGGCCAGCTGGAGGGCCATGGTGGCTGATGCCACTCCTCAGCACATGCTGGCCAGCTTGGATCATCCTGGGAGCAGTGCAGGGATGCAGGCGTCTCAGGGATCCCAACCCGTGCCTATGAAGGGAGGAAGAGTGGTCTTCTGGCTCCCATCCTATGTGAGATCCCATCAAGGCCTGGGTGGTGGGTTCAGAAGCCCCTGAGGTTGTCATCATCCCAGGAGTGTGCCAGGCTCAGGGCCTTCTGCTGGTTTTTCAAATAGCAGTTCATTGTGGGTGTCTGTGCCCTACATGGTACATGGGAATGTTTTTACAGTGCATTTGGTGATGCTGGCAAGTACTTTCATTAAGGGAAAAGTAGATTTGAACTCCAAACATCTTTCTTTAAGGCTGCATTTCTGAAAGCATTCAGTAAACCTTGCAGAAAGCAGCAACTTTCAAAATGTTCAATACCAAAGAGAAGTTAAGTGGGTTTTTTTAGAAAGACAATTCAAGCATTTTCCTTTAAAAATACTTTCTTGTATCTAGTAGATTTCACTTCATCTTTTTTCAGTGAATGTACTTGCATTGGTCAAGTTCAGGCCTTGGCTCGGACAATATTTAATCCTTAATTCTTATATTGTGTCTTCTTCCTGTGTTATTTTAATATTACTTTCAGTGTAAAGCTCAGGTTTATGAAATTCAGTGCAATGACTTCTCATGTTTCATATCAAATGGTGGGGAAGAGGCTGAGGCCAGAGAAGAATGCTTCCGTTTTTTCTGGGGAGGTGGAAAAGGTCTATTTGGATGTTTCATGTTTGTTCTTTATTAGTAGCTTTTTTCCTAATGAGACAGTGAGTGCATTTCTGCTTTGAACCACCAGATCTTTACTACCCACTAAAAAGTGGAATCGTCTTTTCTCCCATACCTATCTCTAGCAAGTTGCTATTTTTTCAAAGCCCTAACTTCCCAGGAACTCCTGGATATATATATCTAGTTCATAATCTCTACATTAACCAGGATTTCTATTAAACTGTAAGTAAGGTACTTACTTTAGAAATATGTGTTCAAAGAAACCACTAAAGTTCATGGCTCTATCAATACGTACTTATCTCCTAATGGTATACATGTTTAATATATATGTAAATAAAAGTTATTAGCAGAGATTGCATGTTTGGCTATAATGGTGGGTACCGGAAGATTACCCTGGGGATCTTTTAAACTCTTTGTTTTATTCCACGTAAGAATGATAAGATTTTTATTGCATTAAATTTAGCTTTATTTAAATTATCTTGATATGTACCCAGAAAGTGTCTATTTAAAGGAAAATGTGTATCTGATTTCAGAGACGCAGAATAAATACTTCTATACTTCTCTTTAGCCACAAGGGAATATGACAGGAACATTTTATTTCAATATTACATTAATTAAGTAAGAGCTGATATGGAAAGTGTGTAGTGCCCTGTAATTTGATATGGACATTTTCTAACCTTCGAAACAGACTGTGGAAAGCTCTCTCTGCTTATCAATTCCTAGGGTGAGCTACAGTGGATGCTTTTTGAGTTTGTCATCTATTTCTGGTGTCCTGGCAGTATTTTTCCGTATCAAATCTGTAAGTTATGTCATATCTATTTCTGTTCTTTCTTTGAATCAGTCAAAGTTGTGGGTTTGGGGTGTTTTTTTCTTTTTTCGTTGGCTGTTATACAATGTCACTTATATTCCTGGCATTTGTATTCCTAGAAGAATTTGTGTGTCATTTCTGTGTGCTTAGCATCTGCAAAAAATGGAATTTATGACTTTACTTTGCATACACTCTACCTGCATCGTGGCTTTACGTTCAAGTAGTGTAACTAATCTTATCTCAGACATACTCCAAGAGGAGATGAGCAAATCAAAGAAGTATTGTAGGACTGTGTATGGAGAGTGTTTCAAGGTCTATTTTGGGCATGCTGGTGCAAAGGCTGTTTTGGTACGGTGGCAAAGCACAACCAACTGCCTCCTTCAACTTTTGCATTGTCCGTGGCTTCCATTCAGAAGCTGAGTGTACGCAAAAGCCAGGGGTAAGCAGATTAAGAAAGATCTTTTGCATAAACCTTGTCTGAAGTTCTCTGCCACTCAGGGCAATTAGGAGTATTTTCCAAAACCTCAAGAAATTTGAAAACCCTGAGGTGCTGTGGGTTAAAATGTCTGTTTTGACAATACTGGATTTTTTTTGGCTGGTTTTAGTTTTTACGTTTTTCTGGGTCAGGTAGATGAGGCAAAGACATGTTCACATTGCAGGGAGTGACAATTCAAATATGTTGGTGAGAAATGTACATGAAAAGCCTGTCAAGGAAGGGATGCAGTGGGAACTGTGTGCTGTGCAGATGTGGTGTATGAACACCACATATTTCTTACTTTAAAGGAAACCAAACCAAACAAATAAAACACAGGAAATTCAGGCTTCAGCTGTACCATCCTTATGCTCAGCCTGGAGGAGGATGCTCTGCAATCCTCAGGCCACTTGGATAAGGCTGACTGGGCTGAATCCTACTGGGTTGAATCATGAATCCAAGAGCAGGGATAGGAGAACATAAGAGCACTGCAGGTAATAGATACTCTGTAGATGCTCTGTGCCACATGCTCTAGCCTATGTACAGGAATTAGGTGGCATGTACATGTCCCTTGAATGGGAGCTGTCTCTTCCATGGCAGGGGAAGGAATGTGCTGGGATTGATCATGAACTAAAGAGCTGGGTTTGAGCCACCACAGCTTTATAGCAGCAGTAGCTGCCATTTGCTGCAGTGAAGGGTAGGTGAATGCCATGGGGATTTGAGTGCATTGTGAGATGGCAGAACAGAGCCAGTGGTGTTTCTCCTACCTCAGTGTGTTTCTTATCCAGGTGGCAAGAGTTTGTTCAAATTCATCGTTCCTTTGTCAGCGTCTATGTTTCTGTTGCATTGATGAAATGAAGCTGGAAATTAATGTGTCTGTATTGCTAGAGAGCTGCTGGCTCTTTTCTTACAGAAAATTCTGCCCTAAGGAAAAAAAAAAACAAACACGCAAAAAAAAAAAAAAAAAACTGAAGAGAAAAAATAAATCAGGTTTCATAAACAGCGTTGAATCCGTATCTTGAAACTCTACCAACAGTACTGCTGTCATGAGAAATTTTAGCTCTTTCCATTGTCAAGTTTGCTAAATTTAAATGGGGCAATGAGGTTCCTCTTCTTCATTCAAAGCTTTTGGGCAGGAATTTCAGCTAATATAAATGTCTCTCCTGGGCCAGATTAGGTCTTAGTATCTAATCTAACTTGAACACTGAAGTGACTTGGATTTTTTCCCTGTCTTTATTTTTCTTGTGTATTTTCTTCTAATTTTCTTTCAAATATGCTGTCTTTGGGAACTTTTCGGTCACAGAAAATAGTTTCATGCATAAATACATCATTCTAAGAATTCAAAGTTTGTTTTCCGTCTGACTTAAGAAGAAGAGTAATCATTTCAAAACATGCTTCGGAGTGCAAATAGCAAAAGAACCCCTAGCAGTTGATATGGGAACATTGAAGATTGTCATTTTTCTCAGAATAGTGTGAAATTAACCAATACAATTATTAATACAATTCAAATTAATATAAAATCGAAGTTAAATGAGCTGTTCATCACATTTTTACCTTAATGAACAGGTTTTGACATTGGCAAAATAAATATGTTGACACTGGTGGCATAAGTAGGAATTAGATCTTCTTTGTGAAGTTTTATATTAGAAAACTTAAAGATTCCATTAAAATTACAATGGTGGGCTCTTTTTTCTTTTTCTTTTTCTTTTTCTTTTATCTTTATCTTTTTCTTTTTTTTCTTTTTTCCCCTCTCAAAGTTGAATGTTCTGATGGAAATCTGTTTTTCTTTCATGCACTAGTTCAATTCAGAAGCTACATAATGCCAATGCACCATTTTAGTGCTAGCTTCAGTCACTTCCTGAATTCTTCTCAGCCTACTTACGGTATGCCCCTGCTGAGATCAAGGCTTGGGGTTTAAAACCCAGGGATGGGTTTTAGCAGTCAAGCAAACAGATTTTGGCTATTTATTTGGTGGCCAAATCAAGAATCCCAAACTATCTGGATGTGTGGGAACTCAGTCACACAGGAAATGATGCCTCATTGCAAGTGAAAGAGAAATGACCCCACCAGCTACCTGTGCCTCTTGGTTCAGGTGCTGAGGTGGGGCTCATTCAAATGAACCATTCAGTGTCTGGTTTGTCTCAGCAGAGTGAGCCAGTGGTGGTCTAGGACACAGCAATGTTCCCTTTAAAAATCAGTGCATTAATTTCTGGTTTTGTTGTGTAGCGGCACAAACCTTCTTATTACTTCCAATTGCTGTGTGTCAAGCCATATAACAGGGAAAAGACTGTGTCTTTCTTTGTGGATGGTACAAAGTACCAGTGCCTATGTGAATGTGCCTTTTCTGGTTTGGTATTACCGAATTAAGTGTCAGTTTGTGAAATATTTACTCTATCTGCAGAGCAGATGGAGTGGAAATGCTCATGTGAGTAAATATTTGCCATATATGGACTGCACAATCTGGCTGCATCCTTGCTTATACTCTATAATTTATGCTTTTTAAACAGCAATGAATAAACCTCAAAAGATTCAGAGGTTCATTTGGATTCTCATAAACACCAAAAGCTTGGATGCTTTCCTCTGCCTCATGAGGCTTTACAATTTCTATCAGAAATTTGGTGAAAGCATTTTCTGTAGCAATGTAGTTCATACTTTCAGTTCTCCTTCCATCTGGGTGCAGAAAAAGTAGGATAACTGCAAGGTAACAGGGAACATTCATTGCGTATGTTTAGACTCTAATACTTAGCACCGGTAAGATTTGGGTCAAGTATGATGTTCAAGACAGGCAGTCCCATTTTTACCAAAAAATCTGTTCTGCTTTGGGTGGGGTTTTGTCATGGTTTAAAAGCCTAATTCTGTTCAAGACTCCATATAGGAGAAGTTGCATTTGGCTGCTGTCATTTGAATATGTCTAAGGAAATACCTATAAACTAATTTACCATCTCTTCTGTTAGATAAGGAAAATTTCAAAACACATTAACCAAGTGAAGGAGGAGAGGAATAGGAAAGTTGTTCGGGTTTGTTTTTTAATTATACTTTTAAATAATTTTATTCTGAAGATTTATTAAAAGGAGAAGAAAACCCCCTAAAGTTCTGAAGGAATATTAACATAACATGCCTGTAACTCAAGCTGTGTTTAATGAGAGGTGCTGTTTTTTTCTGCCATGAGGGCTACAGTCCAATGAGTGATAGCTATGAAAGAGGTCACATACATATTCATCAAATTCGACATGCACATGTAAACTGGTTTTAATAGGCCATGACAGCAGAAGTTGTGTCAGGCAAATAGCTGCACATGTGCTCATTCCCTCGACTGGCATATTTAGCCATTATCACTCTGGTATCCATGGATGAAATATTAGCTTGTTAACTTAAGACCATCAGTTGTTCCTGATGCTTAGTGGCAACCAAAAAAAGCACAGTTTCCCTCTGCAACTTTATAATGCTAGAGCTAGAATTGAATTATTTCAACTTCATTGTAATATTTCCCTTTCCTTCCCTTATTTATTACAGAAGATACTTGTAAGTGATAAATTGGAATGCAGCTACAATATAAATAAAGGGACTATTGATTCGAAAATACTCCAAGGATCGGATCCTGTTATTTCCATGAATTTCTTGCACTGTGCTTCTGATTGTACATTCAGAAGGGACAATGTTGCTACAGCATTAATTTTTCCATGAGCACATAGCAGCATGTGTATTGACACACACACAAAAAAAATAAACCAAAGGAAAATACAGTCCTTCAGAATCCTCAGCGCAGCAAGGGGTAAATACTGTGCTCTGCCGCCTGTAAATCAGCAAAGCCACTGGATCATGATGGGTTGTTTTGCCTAAGGTGTGACAGTTGGGTTAGTAGTTAACCTCTTTATGCTACTCTCTTTTAGGACTAGGGAAAAGGAATGCTAAGCCATTCCTTTCCTTTTCTTCTAAGGGAATAGCATCTTCCTTCATTAGGAAAAAAGTGGGCAATGGCAACTACATAGAGAAAAGCAGCTTCCCTAGGCAACATATGCATTGTAAGAAGCAAAGTGTACTGTGTTGTGGTGTTTTTTTCCCCAGAGAGATTTTTTAAAGGCTGCAAATTTTGGCTGTTGTGTGGGACTGGGCTATGATGGTGTGTTTGAGGTGGTGGTCTGGATTGCCATAGTGGCAAATGTACTTTTGTGTGGTACAAGATGGATGCTCTGTTCATAGACCTAACTTACCGCTACTTATATGCTAAGAAACCTGAAGTGAACTTGAACAAGGTGAAAAACCTAAAAAAGAAATAACCTTTTGCATTCTAGTTCTGCATGCTGTGGTATGAGTGCTTTGCTTTTCCGAAGTGGTTCCCTTGCATTCCTTGAAGAGTTTTTGCAGACACTGAGAGCTAGTGAAAGCAGATGTCAAGCTTGGCCAAATTGTGGTGTCCTTGATTGTAATTTAAAAGTAATAAAACAAGTCAACACTGAGGCAAGTCATCTCAGTAAAGAAGGAAAGAATTCCCTCTGTAAACAAGTCCCTCCCCTTCCATGTTAGCCAAGACTTAGCTGCCCAGGTGATGAAGACGAAGGTTTTAGATGCGCACGTAAGATGTTGAAGACAGGTTTTGAACTCTGTCTTTCATAGCCTGTTGGCTCTTGATATGGTGGAGGAAAGCTGGCAGGAAGCTTAAAGCAGTTTTTTAGATTTGTGTCTGCACAGGGACAATAGCTGTCTCCCTGGAGACAGTACTTGCAAATTCCTGGTGCATGCTTGTATTTTGGTTGCAGCCCTCCTGTACATGGCCCATCCCTTAAAAACTTCTTTATGCCAGGTCTATTATGAAGTTGGCCAAGGTAGCTTTATCCCATTTGAGGGTTTCTCCCCTCCCTGGAGGGAATAGTCATGTAACAAACTACAGCTGCAGTGAACAACACCAAAGAGTCTTTTCTGGTGATGTTTATTTTAAGAAAGCACACCTCGTCTTTGTGATTTCAGACTCCCACACAGATGGGGGTGCCATGGCCAGTTGAGAAATCTGTACAACTACACTATGAGGCAGATACTTCCATGAGTTAGTGCGAGCTCCTTTGCATGTCTTGTACTGCTTCTGTTTTGTGTGAGAACGAAGATGGGTAACAGCACACCATTAACTATGCCAGCTGCAATGAGGTGGAGGTTCAAAGAGGAATACCTGAGGAAAAGTGCTGTGTTTCAGTTCTGAGGGAAATTATCTGCTTTTACAAAAGGTGACAAGTTTTGAGAGTGTCTTCTGTAACAGTTTGAGTCTATGTCTTCTGAATTTAGTAGTACCTGGATCAGAGGGAAGATCAAGCCACAGCAGGGTAATGGCCACTGTTTGAAGGTTAGTCTTGCTAGTCATGTAGAGGTGGGAATAGCATTATAGCCTGAGATAGCAGGCATTACGCTATGGCCAGAATGTTTCTTAGTGTCGACCATTGCGACAGTTTAGATATCCAGATAAACAGACAGTGATTCCTGCCAGTCATCTTCACCTCTGAGCTCTAAGTGCTTCTTCCCTGCAGAGCTGGAGACACTGGAGCTTGGTGTACATGTCACTGGAAGATGGGAGTTTCTTAGTCTGTAATCTTTGAGACAGCAACTTCCTGCGCAGCTCTTTAGGGGGAGTCAAACGCAAGGGGTCATGGGGAAGGCACTTAGGTGCTGCTGTGCTTTAAATGAGGATAATTTAGGAGCAGAGACTTTGAGAGTTGACAGGAATTGATCTTTTACTGTTGCTCTATTTCATATTTGTTAATGCAGCAAGTCTGGTTTCAAGTATTTAGAAAGAAGACCTGAGATTGATCCAGCTTTGGCTATGCAAGGAGAAGTCTGTCCTATAAAAAGACTTTGTCTTTTTATTAAAAAATGCACTGAGTCGTGGGAAAATATTCAAAATGAGGAATGATCTGATAAAAAACATGAGAGGCTTGGCTTTGGCTCGTATGAACTCTTCTGAAAGAGAAGGGACGTGTTTGTATATTTCTTATCAAACAGCTCCAGATTTATTTATATCAATCATTCCTGTAACATGACATGTGAAATTAGCATTATTATTTAACTTCACATTACAGGCAACATCGGTTTTGATCTTGTCTAGATGGAGGGGATAGATTCCAAAAGTGCTCTGCAAGAAATGGGAGGATGGGCTGTTCCTTCATAATGCAGAGTGTAATTCTGGGTTCGTCCAGGTTTAGGAGCACAATTTGTCATGGAAGCCCAAAGAAGGTTTTCCAAAACTTCCTAGTTATCTTAAGAAACCTGTCCTCAAAGCAGGACAGTAGTACGTTTTAGTCTTTCTTACAGAGCAGCCTTTGAGGTTTTTCTTCACTTGTCTGACCTCAAATCAACTTTCTGTCTTAAATGTGCAATAAATGCTTGAACTACATTTATTCAAAGAGTAAACACATCTGAGCTGCAATTGAAGCTATTTTGTTTCTTTTCTGACAAGCTATTTAGCCTCTTTGATTTATTGATGTGCTGACTTAATCATTATTTGTGTATGTAGGGTGCTAGGGGTGTGCTGTGTTGGATTTTTCCACCGTGGCCCCAGCATTTGCAACTGCAAGTCTAATTAGGGGTTGAGGCAGCAAGAGCTGCTTATATGGTCATTTTTGTGTTTGTTTTAATTGAAATCAAGAAATACAGTGAGTCCATGGTTAATGTTTGTAAATATGCATGTAGTTAAACTTACTCGTAAGCTTCTGAGTCCCTGACCCCATGCTTCTTTGGCAAAGTCCGTGGAGCTTTGCTGCATAATCCCACATTGTTGGTGGAATGAAGGATCAGAAATGAAACAAACACAAAACGATAGAAGCTTGCACTTTAAGTGTTGGAGATAACAGGAATCAGAATTTGTCAAGTAGCTTTGATTAAAGTCCTCTGCTAGCCTGCCTGCAGAAAAAGTTTTAATGCAGTAGCGTATATCAGAATAATCTGAAACAAAACCTGCTTGTCTTGTTCTTTCTCCTTTCCTTTGAGTCTCTATTCCTTACTCCTTTAATTAAAAGAAATCTTCATCCTAAAGTTTTAGAAAATAACTTTCAAGTGGGGCTTCCTCTCTGTAGCCATCTGCAGTACACATGGCCACAAATGCCAGCCACACTGACCCAAAAAAGGCCATGGCATTTTCTAAGGAATAAACACAAACAGGGAAATGAAGCCTCAGGTTTTTCTCTCACTACCCTATCCAAGGGGAAAAGCCCTATACCCATTCTGTTCAGTTTTCTGAGTCAGTAAAATGCTGTTTGACACATAGTTCCCTAAAGTTTAAGAGGAGGATTTTTCCAATGACATGACATATAAAATATGGTGCCTTGCATGTATTTTTTGTTTCTCCCCTTCCTCGCTGACTGCTGGGTCACTGTTGTCTGGTTGAACATACACAGCGTGTGCACTATGTGAATTCACACTTCCTTGGCAAAGGCACCTCATACAGAAAGCTCACTCCATAAATAACTTGGGCTGTGCATTTATTCTGATCTGCAATGCTGTAAAAAATAAAAGGCTACCTATCAAAGTTGTTTGTCTAATAATGGAGGAAGGGGACGATATTGTAAACACTGTCCAAATGAATTGTAGTAACCAGAATAAATAGTGGTTGCTGTTATTGAGCACTGAGACTGAATTGAGGTCTTTCCAAATACATCACATGTGACTTTAATCCATTCCAGAGCCCAGGTCTCTTCCAGGCTTGGAAATTTGATGCTCTGAGGTGCTAAGCCCCCTCTACTGCTATAGAAATCAATAGGGTAGCAGCCTGCTCAGCACCCACAAAGGTGATCCATCTGTTGCAGGTCTGGTCCTCCAGGCCTGATCCTGCACAAGGTTTCTGCCTACACTTAATTTTAGGCAGGGATAGAGCACCGTTTGCAGAAGTGCTACTCACTTGCTCTAAGTCAGCATGGATATAGGGTGTACAGCATCAGACCGCAGCCTGTGTTCAGTTTTTGTTCTAGGGCACCTTCCTTGCTACATTCTACTTGAACAAGGCCCCATTCTTGTTTTTAAAATCAGTGGTTTATCTCCTTTTGGTGGACAAACATTCTCAACACTGAGCTTGTTAATAATAAGCTGTGCCTAGGATTTGAAAGAATGTGTTTACAATGTATGAAAGAAACCATAGAGGATAAAGTTAAAATATATCCAGCCCAAACTGATTTTATGTACAAATTTAAGCCAGCAGGTGCAGAAACAGTAGGGTGGGGAAGGGGTGGAGGAAATAATAAAACAAGCCAAAAATGTTCTCAGCCATCAATATTTGCTGCCTGAGAGGGGGTTGAATCTGCTTCAAAGAACCCTTCAGACACCACCACTTAAGGGTCAGAAAAGAAGCTCATTTGAGGTGACATTCAAACCTTCAATAGCGGGCAGTCGAGTTTGACAATAATAATTTTCTCTCATTGCAGGCCAGTGACTTTGCTGCTCACTTACTTGTCCTCGGCAGCTTAGACAGAGCAGTAACCTAATCCTATGCATTTTAGGGGTGGGGCAGGGAGGCAGTGCCTGCACGTCTCCCCAAGCCCATCTGTAATCACACGGCCGGCAGAGGAGTGCCTCAGGTTGCACATTAGGCCCTTGCTGAGATTAGTAATTATAATATCAGCTTTCTCCAAATAGGTCTGACAGAATGGCACTGGTAGCAGAGGTGACTCAAAGTTTAGTAAGTATTAGGGAAAGTTTACTGTCTCCTACTGCTTTCTGTCCCACAAATTTAGCCTCTCTAATAACCAGCACTGGCCACAAACAGTAGGAATCCTTTTCAATCACTATTAGCAACACTTCATTTCTGTCATATTTGACCCCTGGCAAGCTGCAGCCCAGCAAAGAGCATTCCCAACAGAAAGTAACCAGACATCCAGGATTTACTTTGTGACAAATGACATTTTTAAGGGCCTTTAAGAAACACTGAGACAAGTTCACAGTAGGACTCTGGAAAGCCCTTTACCAGCCATCCAAAGGTGATAGGGGATATCAGCTCTTACTTGGTAGCACTCCATCTTTAGCTATTTCTTCTGTGTGGCTTTTTGTTTGCTGGTGCCTCCAATAGGAAACTGCAGCTCTCCCTCAGTGTCTCAAAAGCATGATGAGATTGTTTATGTTTTATACTGAGAAGTTTTCTAACACAAAAATGTCATTCTCTCATCTAGATGTTTGCACTTGCAGTTCTTTCTGCGTAGTTCAGCAACGCTGTTTTTACTGGGGAAAAAGTAAAAGAGGTCTAAGTCTATGCCTTGATTTTGTTAGAAATTTTTTAGTTCATCTGGGAGCCAAGGCTCATTAAAATTCTGTTGGCCTTAAGAAAGAAGTAATGTTTGAATGTTCGGTTTCTTGTAAAGACAGCTGTGCATTGGAGACTATCTTGCAGACACTAGTATCCCTATATTTCACTTTTGTAAGCCTCCAAAATGAGTGCAGTATGAACCCAGAAAGGCAGTTTAGGCAGAAAGTGCAGGATAACTGGTTTGGGAAGGAGTGGCAGAATAAATAGGAGATGCACAGACTTATCTTTAGACACTTCCAGCTCAGTGTTTTTGATGTAGATCCTGGTTGCTCAGTGAGATCTGCAGGGTAAAGATGAGGTTGTAGTGTGGTAAAAGTAGTGATATATTAAAAAGTCAGCAGAAGATGTAGCAAGACAGAAAGGCCCGAGCTTTTGATGACGCAGCTTCTTACATGCTCTTTCCAGCTGTTCTTCATTCCTTATTTTCGTTTCCTCACCCTGTGACTTACAGTGACTTACTTAAAAAACAGAAAACCCAATGGTCTATGGCCATTCAGAAACAGTGATCATTGAGGTCACTCTGCGTGCTTGTGAATGTTCTCCTTCCTTCTACTGTGATGGTGCAGGCCAGCAGCATGCTCAGTGCAGAGATCTGCCTGGGCATGGCAGCTCTGCCCTGACCGGGAGAGCTGCATTGTTGGCCCATTCGCGATATTTCTCTGCACCGCTCATAGTTGTCATCTGGACATATTTGGAGGGTGTGTTGCTGCCACACCTAACCCTGTGCCTGCAGGCCTGTGTGTCTGTGACCTGGGAACATTCTCGAGAGCCAGGCTGAGGGCTGCTCTCTCTGTTCAGTGCACATGTCCAGTCATCCCTGCTTTAGTGGTCTGTGAGGTGCTTTGCTTAGCATCAGGATTCCCACAAGCAAGTTGGGAAGTGTGTTGGTGACTGCAGGTGGAAAAGAAGGCTGAAGATTCACCTTACTTTTAGATCAAGAGCAAACGACTTTACTCCAACCAGTCCTTCATGATTTCCTTGCACAGTGCCTGCACACTCACACTTCTGCATGCAAAATGAAAGTTTCACCATAGTTTCATAGAATCATAATGTCCTGGGTTTAGCAGTAGCAGTCATTTTTCTCTTTCTTAGTAGCTGGTGCAGTGCTGTGGTTTTGACTTGTGGCCTGGGAATAGCGCTGATAACACCAATGTTTTTAGTTACGGCTTAGAATGTTTGGTTTGACCAAGGACTTTCTGAGTCTCATGCTCTGCCAGGGAGGAGGGGAAGCCGGGAGGAAGAAGAAACACAACACCTGACCCAAACCGACCAAAGAGGTATTCCATACCACAGCACATCATGCCCAGGATGTAAAAACTGGGGGCAGGAACCAGGAAGAGTTAGTTCATGGCTTGGTGGTTGGGTGGTGGGCAGCTGTATTCTCTTCCCTTGTTATTTCCCTTATCATTGTCATTATTGGTGGTAGCAGCAGTGGTTTGTGTTGTACCTCAGCTACAGGACTGTTCTTATCTCAACCCGTGGGAGTTACATTCTTTCGATTCTTCTCCCCATTCCGCCCCTCGCTCCCGTGGGGAGTGAGTGAGCAAACTGCATGATCTGCAGCTTAAACCATGGCACATAGAATGGTTTGGGTTGGAAGGCAAATAAAAATCATCTAGTTCCAACCCCCCTGCCATGGACAGGGACACCTTCCATTAGACCAGGTTGCTCCAAGCTGCATCCAGCCTGGCTTCTAAGTCTCTGGCTTCTGGATTCTAGGCCTCTGTCTTCTGGACAGTTTCCTGGTAAACCAGTTGTTGGCACATTCAGCTTCCCAGCAGCCCAGCCAGCCTCCTTGGGTAGACAAAACAGGCTGGGTGCATTCAGAGATAGCACAGAATTACCGAGCTAGCTACCCTTTCAGCTACGCAATGGAGTTTGCCAGATATTGGGATTAGGTGAATGAATATCTATGAGTGTAACAATAAGTGTATGCTAAAAGGTAGCATGTGTTGATTGCCATTTGGTATAAATACCTGTAAGGGGGTAGAAAAAAACAACCAAACAAAACAAACACATCAAGAATTGCTGCACATCTGTTTGTATTTTGGGCCCGAAAGCAGGCATTCTCTAGAGTCTTTGATCCACATCTTGGCATTTTGCTGAAGAAGACTAAGCTAGACTGGTCAAAAAAGCAGTGTGAAGAGGGACCAATTACTACTTGCATTGTACTATGTAAGTTTGTCTCCTAGACCTCGAAATGCTCTTAATATATTGAAAATATGCTCTTAATATACACACTGAAAGTAGTTTGCAGCCATCAAAATCTCCTTTAAAAGTACCTTTAACTTTTGGCTCATCTCCTTTACGCTCCCTGTCGAGGCATACACAGTGAGTAAACAGCACAAGAGAGCTGAAATCCTAACAGATGCTGGTGGGGTCCGTGGTTCATGCTGGGGTGGATCAGCCAAGAGAACTTGAATCAAACAAAGCATATAAGCCTTGCTGTTCAACTCAGACAAAAATCAGGCATCTGGGACAAAGTGTGTAATCTACTATTGCCATTCACTTTCTGCCCTGCTTTTTCCACCTTGGAGTCTCTAGGCTGATACACTTGTTCATACACTAAATGTCATGCTATTTATTGGGCAACCATCTTGGCTAAGGCAGCCATCGCCCCAGCCCAAGTAACCCATAATTGTATTTTTGTCTAGTGGGTTTTCAGATGGCTCAGGTTCCGCAGCTGTGCAGCCATACAGCCTCTCTGGTTGGGGCCAGGGAGAAGAGACCCATGTGGTGTGGGGGGACACCCCTATATTCAAGTAAAACTACAGGAGGACCCCACATGTCCTCAGCAGCAGCACTATTGCAAGGCCCAGGAGATACTTGCTCTTCTAGTGCTCAGGGAGACAAAGTCCACTTGCAAGAAAGACAGGTTTTCCTTAATTCTTTCCGATTTTTTCTACTCCTTAATGTCATTAATTGATTTTCTGTCACTGTGGCTAAGGACCTGGATTACCAAGTTCCCTCTGAGCCTGAAGGTACAGTCTTGAGGCAATGTAATTAGTGAGTTGTAAGGAGAGACAGAGCCCAGTTAAAGTATAAGCCACTACTGGAAATGTGCAGCAGAGCTGTGCTGATCCTGCAGCATGCGAGGCAGAAAAGCCGTTAAAAGAAGTCCAGTCCTGCTAAGGAGGAGAGGTATGTCTTGTGCTTAATGCACTGAATGAAGGAATTCCCGCTTTCCCAAATTCGCTGCCTCAGCCTTGCAGTCTGCTCTTAGGGTCGCAGTTAACATCCAAGGCGAGTTTCTGTGTTGTGTGCAAAGCTGATTTTTCTTAGAAAGGCAAGATGCCTGACACAACCAAGCCCTGCTCCCAATAGTTCACATCAATATAAAGTATAACAGTTAAAATGGATGGCTGAATATTTACCCTTGAGTAATGACTTTGTTTCTTGTGCTAACCTACAGCGTAGAAGTATATCGGGCTTGTTGACTTGCTGCTATGCTAATGCTTATTCCCATGGTTAATTTCTTTTTGTGTGTCTCTTCATTTCTGTGAAAAGCTGCATCTTTACATTTGCAGTGATAGTCTGGTCCAGACTGAGTTAATATAAAGCTCTGTGGAGAAACAACAGGACAGGCTAGTGTTAAAATGAAGGGAAGCAGAGGTGACTCAAAGTTTAGAGAGCCTTAGAGAAAGTTTACTGTCTCCCGTTGCTCTCCGTTCGACAGAGTTGGCCCACGTAAAACCAACACTGGCCAGCAGCAGTGGGAATCCTTTTCAATCACCATTAGCAACACTTTTATTTCCATCATACTTGACCACAGCAGGCTGCATCCCAGTGAAGAGCATTCCTTTCAGAAAGCCAGCAGACATTCAAGTGCAACGGATTTACTGTGTGAAAACGGCATTTTTAGGGGCTTCTGAAAATGTTTAAATGAATGCTCTTTTTTTTTATTCTTTCTCACAGCTTGATTCTCAGCTTAGAAAGCCCTTCTTGCTAAACACTTTTAGAGTTTCCTACAGGAGCTTAGAAGTTAGGTTAATGTTCGCAATATAAATGTTCTGTTGCTGCTGTGAAATTACACATTTCTTAAGGTCTGTATATTGTCAAAATGGATGTTTGTAGCTATTTTGTTCAGGGTGAATGAATTGGCGTTACTGATGCATACTTTTGAGACGACAAAAGAATTCTGCACAGTCGTTTATTTTTGATGGAACTCTCCAGCAATGTTTGCGAGGTTTTCTTGCTCTGACTAGCAAGACAGTCTTCCAGAATACAGCCCTATGCAAGTTGAAAAGAGCCAAAAAGACAAATCTCCCCCCACTTTGGCCTTATTCCTAAAACTTTCCATATCTCATTAATCAGGAGACTGGTTTCACATCAGAGAGGGGAAGCCAGAGAAGGGACATAACTGAAAGCTTATTTGTTGGAGAGAACAAATAGGAATAAAGTCAGTCTCCATTACAAATCATGGCTAAAGCAGAGTTACAAGGAGCTGGATCAATTTGACTTGCAATGCAGTGAATTGGTAGGACTTCCCTTCATTCCCTAGAGCAGATTGAAGTGGCTCTGGGTTTGGTTCCTTCCCTGTGCAGAAATGCCTGGGCTCACGCCAGTTCTGACTGGAATCAAAGGGAATCTCTCTTCTGCAGTGAATTATGTGACGGGCAATTATGTGCAAATAACTATAAAAGTATGGGTTTTGTCAAGTTCCCGTAAAGTCCTGTTTATATTCACAAACTTTTACTGTCTTTTTCCCCGAGGCCAGAGATTTCAGAAGCAGCTTGTGAACTTTGTGCCCCTCATAATTTATTTTTGTTCTGATCTCAGTTTTGGGGATATCACCAAACCAGCAGCTGCACCCACAATGGAATTCCCACATGCTGATTCCACATGCCTCTCCTTACACAACCTGTAACTGTGTCCCAGGTTAATCCCACCTCACTATATTAATAGCCCAGTCAACAAAGACAATCTTTTACAGTTACCACAGAGAAATGAACATATTTAGGCAGGTTTTCAGCCCACCTATTGGATGAATCATCTCCTAAGGAGGTTGTATCCCATTGTTAATTATGGAGCCTGGGTGAGTCACTACCTGAGATGCCACTGGTGAGAGGGGTGAATCCAGGCCTGTGATCCTCCAGCCCAAAGCCCTTCTGGGTGTGCAAAACAGTGGGTACAAATTTGGTTTGGATTAGTATGAAAATACAATGCAAAATGCAGTCTGAAAACCATGTGCAGTGGAACAGTTTGACATACTTCTGTTATTCTCAGGGAATAAGTGCGGTAACACTTTGGGAGTTGAGCACATAATTTGAATACTGGGCCTTTTAATTGATCCCAGTCCCAACGAAGACTGACTTGACATTGCATACTATATGATCACTGGCACAGCAGGGGCAGTTAGGCAGAGGGGACTGAGTGGTGTGTTCATGAAAGACCTAATGGAAATCAAAGATAAAATGTTGCCTCCAGGAATTTATGCTCCCCCACACATGTGGTCTGTTCTTTCTTATACAAAGAATATAAGCAATATTAAATGAACTGGATCTTAAGTGAGTATAGTGTGTTTCCCATTGCAACTATGTGGTCTCCATTATACTCAATACTATATTCTTGATGGGCAAGCAAATTGGTTTCTTTTGGTTTGGTTTGGTTTGTTTTGCTGACATTAGCCAAGAGCTTACATTTTCTATTTCCTACAGCAAATTGTGCTTGTCCACTTTTGAAGAGTACAGAACAAAGGTGTATAAATCTCTGTGTTGAGGGTGGCAGTGTGGAAAATGGAGTTCAGTGGTGCAGGTTCTGCTGGTTTTAATCTATATTTAGGTGAATATTTATCTGACTGTCAGGTGTTTTCTTTCTAGTAGTCACTGTCCTACTAACAGTTCTTATGTCTTTATACGCTCCTAAATTATAGTAATATTCAGTAAAAAAGGTATTTGGACTGCAGTTCTGCATTTAGATGGCTGATTCACTCAAGAGTGTTACAGTCTGTAGGTTGGACCTTCAGTTTGTAAGTTAGACGTGTGAGTTAACCAATTCAGACTTAAGGTGAGATGTGCTCAGAAAACATGGGCTTATCTTGTTCTGATGGTATTTTCAAGTGTAATCACTGTAATTAAGATACAGATGGGAAAGTGTGTGCATCTCCTATCTTGGCACTAATTGGAAGTGCAGCCAGTGCAATGTTCACAGTGATCAAACTAGAGCTATTGCTGCTGTGACATCTTCCAAAGATACAGAGACTTTATTCAGGGAGAATGAGGAAAATTCATAGTCCGATTACATTAAATAAAGAGAACAGCCAAAGCCATTATTAGATATTTCCTCTTTTCCATTTCTTTGTATGCGTTTTTCTCTTTCTTTACATGTCTCTGTCAGAAAGGTTCTTGTTTAAAAGGTTTTGTTGATGTTGGGAGCAAAAGCAGATGAGCTTGTAGTCCGATCCATCCAACCAGCTTCTCCTTCCATAGACAGCTGTTCTTTCCTTTCAAACCCTCCAAAACCACTCAGAGATACATGTTTCATTTTTTAAAAATGGATCATCAATCATAGCACTTCTAGTGAAGAGAAGATACTTGTGAACAGTAACTATAACACTTCTATGCATTCCTTTCAAGACCATGTCTGTTGCTCTTCCTGTAGTAGCTGTCCTTTCTCTGCACCTACCCATCCTTCTTACTGTGTGTTTCTTCCTCTCCATCCTCTCTCAAAACATGGTGTCTGTTCTGTCTTCCCACTTGTATCACATTCCCTTGTTTTTATCCTTTTCATCTTGTTTCCATGGGCCTGGTCTGGTACCACTGAAATTAATGGACATTTTGGCAATTTCTCTGTCTATAACAAAGCCGGATGCTGTCTAAGTGCTGCTGCACTTGGACCAGTAGCAAATGGATCAGGTTGCCTATGAAACTCCATCACACTGGTGCTGTACAGGAAAACCAACACTGCTTTTGTCAGGCTAGCCAGGATCTACATCATTACTAAAGAAGCAGTCCGACTGTATGGAAAGTTAAATCAAACTCCCAAGATGAATTGGAGATTGGCTTCCTCCCAGTTCTGCTCCTCAGGCTGAGATCTTTAGCAGACATATGCTGGAGGGAGGGATCAGGAAAGAGTGAAAAGATGGAGCAGGAGAAAGTGAGGTTTTAAATGCCCTGAGGAGAAAATTTAACTATTCTTCTCTGCAGCGGTTCCTAGCTCTCTGAAAACCTCCTGTTGTCTGCTACTGAATGAGTACTCATGGTTCCAATTTCTATGTTTTTTTCCTTCTCTCCATAGGAGTATAACTATCAATCTGTACTAGTAGAGTAGTTTGGCTTTTGGAACAGTCAAAGGTTAAAAAATTGTTTGGAAAACTTCACAACAATATATAAAGAACGTGTCACCTGCCTTCTCTCCTCACTGGAGAGCTGTGTTCCAAAAGCTCTTCTTGGACTGTTGGCTCAAGCTTCCTTTTTAGGTAAAATAAGATTGTCCATGTAAACCAGACAAGGCAAAGCAACTTGAATCTTGAAAAAAGAAGGCAGAGGTTGAGAAAATAAGAGTCATGAATCAGAAGAATCAAAATGTCTATACTTCATCCTTCATCCATCCACTGTAAGCGTCTTAGTGAAGTGTTAGAAAGCCAGGATCCCTGAGGTTTCTCTTGTCAGTAGAATCCAGGAGGTATCTCCAAAGAGCACTTCTGCTCAGGTAAAACCTAAGCCTGTCAACATACTGTCTCTCATCCCAGGTGGTGGGTACTCAGGAGTCACCTGCGGTGACAGAGAGGGGGAAATGTGGAATGAATCTCCCTGATTTTAGCCGTGTTTGGTACACAGTGGTGACAAGACAGACACAAGAAAATGTTAGAGGCTGCAAGGTAGGATTGCTTAGGAGGAAACAGCTGGGCCATTGCTAAGTGTAGTGGAGACTGTGGTAGATGGACTGCATGCAGACCTCTTTTTTCATAAGCTCAACATATCTGGGATTTTTTGCTTAAATAGCCTCATTGACTGCCATTAGTAATTTGCAGCAAAACTAGACAAAAAATAAAATAACTTATCCATGTCGAAAAAAAGCGTACTAACCGGTTTTGTATTTTCTCTCAGATACATGTGTCGGACTAGCAGGGTGATAGCAATCCTTGACAGGTTAGAGGATTTGTTTGCAAAGAGACCATTGCTCTCCCATTTGTTTATTGCTTCATCTGACATCTTAAGCACTTCCCATGTTGCTGAGGGTTGTCTATAAATCTTGTACCTTGTACCAATTTAAGAATTCCATCTGCTGAAGAAAGCCTGTGTAGGGAGGTTTCCTGGAACACAGCATTGATGAAACTGCACCTATACCATCATCTGAAGCCTGGCTTTCTCTGCAGAGAAGGGAGCAGGATTGGTTTCCTCCTGAGCAACACACAGCTTCAGCAAATCTGTAATTTCCAAATGTCTGTTGATTGAATTTGTGTATTAATGATTATAAGGATCTTCCTTCTTAACCTGTAAATCACATGTTATGGTATTAATTCATAGGAAATGATTAAAGCATCCTAAATAGGTGAAGATTTACAGGTTTAATATTAGCTGCTTGACTGGCATCTCCTCTTGATGTTGAAGTGCCAGAAGACTGATTGGAGTGAGTTCATTTTTATGGAGTTATTTTTCATTAATAAACTGTTTCTGACTCCATCAAACATGCACAAGGGACATGGAGACAGTTATTTGTTCTGAATATGAGGGACTGTAGGTTAAATGTTTTCCTTCATTTCAGATTAGTTACAGTTCTACGTTCTCTGCCTTAAGCAGTAACTCACTGCTGGGAGATGTGTGAAACAGGAAAGCAGTCAGGTTATATTCTTCATGACAGAAGTCTCTGAAAAGTCAGGAGGTCCATTGTGAAGTCCACTGACTTTTGGTGCTTTTTTTTATTAACATTTGAGCATGCAAATGTTTTCAGTTTCAGGGAATGCACAGTCTTTTAAAAAAGAGTCTTGCTGGGGATTTGAAGGTGTGACAGAAGAGACACCTGGGAGATCAGCTCAGAAAAAGTTTTCTTAGGTAAGGTGCAGCAAAGAAGAAGTAAATGTTGTGAGAAATAGTTTGTGAGTTAGTGCTCCTGCATTTGAGAGGGCAGAGGGCAATGTAGAGAGGATCAGAGACATAACAATTGGTCCTGGGAAGGTCCTGGATGGTCAGGAGAATATGATTGGTTTGTGCTGGTTATGAAATAGGAAGATCGTTGTTGAATGGCAGATTGAATTTCAGTCTCTTGGTGCCTGGATATGCATAACTTGTATATCCCTACTTTTCCACATTCCTACAGCAAACAAGGCTGTTGTGGCATTTAAGCTTTAACCTCCTATTAAACATTAATACAGAAGTATCTCCATGTTTAATCAAAATCTTCAGGCTAATAGCAAACACAAACTTGAGGATGCTTCCCTTGAATTTGATATAACTGTTTTTCTTTTCTGGAAGGTACTTCACCTTCTGATTTCCTGAAAATAAGACTCTTTTTGGATATTTTCTAAATCATATGCATCACACTGCTATTCAGCATAGAGTTAGATATCATTACTAGTCATCTCTCAAATTGCCCAAACCTAGCTCATTAGGCTGCTTTGGGGTGAGGTACGATCAGTTGTTAGCTGTCATGATGGAAGATGGATGAAATCAGAGGTTTCCAAGTTGTGATCCACAGACCTGCAGGTCTGCCAAGATTTAGCTGATCTTGAGAATATTTCATGCTCTGATTCAGCTATTAAATCATGTTCAAAGCAGTTCACCAGTCAGAAACATATAATCAGCTGATGATATGACTGACAAAATTTGGCAGGAGTCAATGCAGTCTGCAGCCCCACTCTGCCTGGAGAACTGTCCCTTTACCAAACTCTAGTCAAAATCCCTTTCTGTGAAAGCCAGCACCAGTGTTGTTGCCTCTGCAGCATGTTGCAGTTACCACTGGGAGGGAAAGTGTCTTCAGAATCACCTTTATTTAGCAGATGTATATGGTATAAAAAGTTGTGGACACTTGTGGCTTTTCCTTCCAATAAGTTGTGAAAGTGAATTACTACCACCACAGAGAAACAGAAGTATAATATTAGGATGCTTATATTTTAAAGGTGATCCATGCAAAGTGCCTGGAGGATCTTGTGATGAGATGTCACATCAAATAAGAAATCCAATACTCAAATTCAGTTGTCATGAAAAGTTTTTACTTTGAAAGTGTTCCAATATTCTGACTCCCTCACAAAAAAATAAAGACTCAGTTTCAGAATGATTTTTATTTTGCTTTGAACACTGTTCACATACAGTAAATAAAAAAGAACTTTCATGTTCTGGTTAGAGAAATTAGCTCAAAGAACATTTTAATGCTACTTGCTCTTATTTTTTTATTTCATGTTCCAGAAATGTCCATGGTGCTTGCTAAAGATCATAAAGCATCCTCAGTCTCTCCCTTGCTATGCGTAATGAAAGCCAGCATTTCAACAGCACTGGGAAGAAGCTTTATTTACACAGTGCAAAGGAAAACAATTTTTTGAAAGACCAACATTAATCATGGACAGTACAGCAAATCACAGTGGTTTTGCAGCAAAACACAATCAAATGTTTTTATTCTAGCCAAAGAACAGGTTTCTGGTTCTGAGAATAATACAGTGTTCCACACCAAAGAGACACAAAGGGGTTCTCCAGCACTGTGACATGAAACCTCCTTCACGTCTATAACAGCAGCTCAGTTCTGACAATGCTGACTGTGTTTAATGAACCCTGAAGTCATTGGGACTCTCTCCATGATATCTACTCGTATCTCCCAGGTCCCTCTCAATAGACAGGAAAAACATTTTCTTTATCCTGCTTAGCAATTGGTTCATAGGGATGTTCATCTGAGGCTGAGCAGATAGCTGGGCATTTAGGAAGACATTGCTGATCTCTGTGTCCTACCTCTTTGATGCAGCAGAGTCCCTGCCTGTTCAGGACAGGGGTCTGGAAGGAAATCCCTATCTTTCATTGAATATAAACATAGGTTTGGATTTGGGTGGCTTTTGTGTTTGATTTTGGGGAGGAGAGAGTGTCATCTTTCTCTTCTCTTGAAAGAGAAGAGACATGGATTTGCCTTGGGTATCTTTTTTGTTAGCTCACTGACTTCAGTAGAAAGGCACCTGATGGACCCTCTGGGCCACAAAGATGACTTACTGCTGAATAGGTAAGATATCTCAAGCTATGGCTAATGTTAATTATTCCCTGCTTTCTTCACACACTGGCAGAGCTCATGTGTTGTCTGAAAGTGAGTGGAGCAATAAAAGGGGGGAAACACCCCTGTAGACATGAACTGAAGCTGACAAACCTTTAAGGAGTTGCTTTGAGTATATTGTATTATTCAGAAAGCCCAATGCTTTTATTCAGAAAGCCTAATGGTTTTCTTTTGTTTATTTCTATGATACTGTTTAATACCACCAGATTCTTCCTTCTTGTCTTTGCTTCTTCAAGAAATGTATTTTTCTTACTGTCTGGAAGGATTTTGCAAAGGTGTGTGAGATTCCCCAGAGTCAAGTCAAATAGTTGTAGACTCTTTCTTATCAACTGATTCCAGTTTTAAATCCATCAAAAGCAGTTTGATGCTCAAGTTGCATCTTCATGCCTTGAAACCCTGCATGTCCTTCTCAGGCTGCTTCCTTCACTGTTCCAGGGAGAACACAGCTCCCATGTTACTAACAATAGTAGTATAAACCTTAAATACTTCAGTTCCAGCAAGAGCTCGGGATATCTTCCTGGTGATTCCCTTCTGATGTGATTTGAGAATATTTACATAAAGAATCTGTGACTGCTTGAAAAAAATGTATCAGCATCACAGCATTTCTGTTTCCTGGGCTGTTTTCATTTTCCTAGGGAAATCCCATCCAGCCTAACACCGATCTTTTTGGCACTGCCCTTTAATAGCTGCCACCCATCCAATCAAAGCAGGGCAGAAGCTGCCAAGCTTTAGTATTTCCTTGCTTTATTCCTCAAAGAATGTCCTTGCTTCATTCTTGGATATTTTCTATACATGTATTTGTGATTCTGTTCCCCAAGATCATGTTTGTTTGCAGTTAGTGGAGCTTTTGAGCTGATTTAGGTCACTGGTACATAGCTCAGTAATCACTTTTCCACTTCTTCTATTAATTATTTTGTGGTGGGCAAATGTATTTCATGACATAATAATGTCTCTTGGCAGATTTGATCTCATTCTCGTAATGTGAATGTTTATAGACAATGCACTGGATATGCCAGTTAAAACAGATTTTGATTTTGCTTATCTACAGCCAAAGTTCTTGGCCCCTGATGCGCAACCAAACCATGTGTAAAAAGGTATTCAGCTCTGAATGAGATCACTAGCATCTGTTGCTGCGCATAACATTTAATCTTCAAACACCATTCAACAACAACAAAAATCAGGCAGTTGAAAATGCAGAAGTGGAGAAACATGGGCACTGTGAGAGCAAGCTTCAGTTTCTCTTAATTGCTCCCATGCCTTATGCATGCCGTGGTGGGCTCTTCACAGGCACAGTAGCCTGTCTTGGGGAGCCCCTGAAGATTGTATCAGGAGAGTAAAAATATCTTCTTTTTGAGAAGAGGAGCCCAAAATGAAGCCACTCCCCACCCATCCCATCCCTTGCGTAGTTGAGTTCTTGCTCAAAGCGGGTGCAAAGGGTGGTAAATGAGGGAGGTACTGAAGTGGTCAAATGTTTATTCATATAGTCTCTGATATGCAGAGATTAGCCTGACCTTTATGGTACAATTAGCTCATAATCACGCTGGTTGCTACTGATGGGCTCCAAATGCAATTTTGAATCTCTTCTTCACGGTATTCCTGAGAGGCAAAATACAATCAAAATCTTCCAACTCTCCTGAAGAACAGGAAGTGTCAGTCATCCCTTCAGGTGTTCTTTGCATTTGTCATTGTGATACCTTTTGACAAACTTGCATTTCTTCTCTGATTTTCCCTGCTCTGTTCTTCAGAGCTCTGGTGTCTCCTGTATCAGGAAGTAAATAAGGTGCCTGTGGTTTGTACATAAACATTTAAAGTGCTCGAACACCGCCTTGAAGTTTTTTTAGAAAGCTTTGAAGAACCCTTCTTCTAGATTCATGTATTTTTTCTCTTTGTGGGTGGCAGATGGTCCTGGCTTATTCACAGAGACTGCCCAATATGTCTGGAGTCTGATAACCTCAGCCATCTGAATCACACCTGTGTGTAGTCATGAATTCTTGTTAATGTTGCTGAAGCCTCACATATTCTCTTTACTGCTTTTTTTAATCACAAGGAGTCTCTCATCATTTAGTGAGTGCTCACTCAGCCATGTATTTGTTGTGCTTCACTTGTGTCTTGAAGCTGTGCTGGTTTTTTAACACATGAGAAAAAAATACCGTGGCAATGATAATGGGAATAATATAAAAGACTCATGAAATAAAGTAAATTAAAGTTTAATGCTAGCAGTGGAATTTAGTTATGACAATTTAGTTATATTGGTCTGTCATCTAGAGCTTTAGTTTGGAATTCTTGAATAGGAAAAGGTTTCTTGAATTCTGTTGTATAACCCTGTTGTTGCAAATGTACCTGCTGGCCTGATGCTGTTATGTCCCTCATCTCCTTCACTGCTCTGGATTTTCACTGTCTCATAAATTTCACAGAAAGTTCATCATAGTCTTGCACGGGGCAAGGGTCTGTTCCATGAAGTGGAAGTTTGGGTGTTATGTCTTTCCCAGTTGTGGTAGTCAATGAGCCTGCACCAAGATTTCCTACGTGACTTGCATTTGGTACCTGTGATTACACCCTAGCATTCCTTGCAGTGAAACAGATGTTTGTCATATGGTCCTAAACATGTAAATTGGGCTGGTCTTTCCAGGCAATTTGTGTGCCAAAGAATTCAGTTATGGCTCTGGATGGGCCTGGGCCGTAGCACTGTGAGATGAGCTTCTTTAGTAGAAATTCTGGAGTGTTTGGCATGTATGTTTATCGGGATGAGGGAAATGGGAATGAAATGTAGTCCTGGAAAGAGGACAGTCATGCAGATGACTCACTGCAATCAAACACTTTGAGAAAATACGGTCTCTAAATGTTATGTCTACAACTAATTAACTGTATTTATTGTAGGACCTATGGAAATACAGAAACTGTGAAGTTTAGGTAAAATTAAATTAAGTTCTCAAACAAATGCCAGGCTGCCCAGCATTCTTTTTTGGGAAAAAACCCCAGCAATCTCTTTGCCAAGTAAACTGAAATATGCTAAAATGCAAATGTTGATGTGTTTCAACAGGGAAATTCAATCGCTGAATGCAAACTTTGTTTTCAAAAATTGAAATGTTGAAATCATCCAGGTTTTAAACTGAAAAGTGGGATCATATATACACAGTCTTTATTTAATCAGCAACTTTGACATTTTTATGTTAATTTTTTCTGCAGATATTGTATTTTCCCCCATTGAAACACACCCAATTTACAGTGTGCTCACACTCATATAGACACACTTGCAGTAGAGCTGGTAGATTTAGTTCCAGATGTGACAGTGTATGTATATATGTATGTGAGATATAATGAATATTGATTTTTATTTTCCTTTTTTGTTACTAATGCCTCAAAATTGTTTGAGTATACTTGCATAAGAATTGATATTGCTAGAGATTTGGCAGTATATCCTCTTCATTATAAAGGAAGGCAGGAAAAGGTTCAGCAATCAAATTTCTGAATGAAAAGATTGTGATCTTCAGTGCAGAAGGCACATGGTCAACAAATAATATCAAGTGGTGCCTCATGCTCATAGAATATGACGTGTTCTTTGTTATAAGTATTTTGATGGTTTATTAATGGCATCAAAAAACAAAAGAAAGCAGAGAAGAGATGGACGTACTGTGTCTTTACAGCGGGTGGGTATCTGAAGGGGCGGATCCTCTACTGAACAACAAAAATAATGCTCTTCTAGGTAGGTCTTAGGAAACAGTTTCTCTCTGCAAAAGCTACCATTCCTCATACAGCACTGAGAAAATAGATTGAGTAGCCAGGAGATCAATGACTGTAGACAAATCAACACTACATATCTCAATCCATTTAAACTTCAGATGTTGGAAAAGCTGTTCGAAGACTGGCTTCCTGAGCCAGCAGTAGGCTGGCACTCTTTTTTTCTCATCAGGATAAGGGTCCCTCCTCTTGGCAAGTGAAAACTTGCTCTGTGTTACCCTGCACCCATCTGTTAGCTGGAGACCAGCTCAGGAAAGCCTGGCGCTGCTAGCCAGCCAGCGTGGCACTGGGGATGTGTGAAGGGCAAGAACATCTTTCTTCAGCCTGGTCAGGAGGGTGCTAGTGCAGCACTGAGTCTAAGTTCACAGGGAGCCCCACCAAGCACCTTCTGGCTCCCTGCTAAAGGAGTGGTGCGCAGGAGCCAAGACAGGGAAGGCCTGAGGAAGGGCTGGGGCCAGAACTGTAGAAATCAAGTCTAGGTCTGAACAGAGCACTTCACTAACCAAATCTGGATTGTCACCAGTTGCTTCTATTTAATGAGACCCTGTGGAAAACAGGAGCTCACGCTATAAACTTCTGAAAGTGGGAGCAGAGAGTCTAGGTTGGTGATTAACCAACTAGAGTAATCAGTTGTGTGTGAGACACTTTGGGGGATAGCTGTGATTCAGTTTGTGGAAAGATCAAGGTGTCATTTAGGTTTTTTCAGGGATGTAAGTTTGTAACTAATTTTTGTCTCTCCTTGCCAGCATAACGGTTTGAATGTTAATTTAATTTTGCAGAATATCATTTATGTAAATGTAATTAGAAGGGAAACATGATCGGGAGATGCACAGCACCAAAGAAAATTTATTACTCCGAGGGGTATTGCTCTAATCGTTCAACTGCAATATTGAGTTTCCCCAGATTTAATCTAAAAGCAATAAATTACAAAAGGCTAATGTCCTGCCCAACAAAAAGCTGTCATGAACCCAAGTTTCTGTGGGGAAAAAATTCAACTTCATTTCAGCAACAGGCTCTCCTCGTTTACACATTCCTTTTATGATTCCAGTCAAGTCCAAGTAAAATGAATACAAATGTGAGAGTTCGAACACTTTCCCTGAATCTGTACGTGTGTCTGTTGGTGATTGTAATAATCAGCACTAGGATTCTGTTATGGTGGGCAGAATTGGGAATGCAGTCCTGCAAAGATACAACTGCAAATTCTTCTCCCCACCTTTGCATGACCCTGTGATTTAAGGGAAGGCAAACTTGAGTCTGATTAATTCCAGTGTCCGTATGAAAGTCTCTTGCTAATGTGCCGTCCTTTTTGTTCTGCCGACAAAATGAATGAGGAAAAACGAGCTGTCCTTTTGCCTGTGTTAGTGACTGTAACTGGCGTACTTGATGGAAGCACTGTAGGGAAGTTGCCCTCTTGGGCCTTCTTGGCACTGCTGGTCTGCATTTTTCTAAAGGAACACTTTCGGAAAGTGGAATGAGAAACAAATGGATAATCAAAAATCAAATAATATTGTGTGGTAACTTCTTAAAGCCCTTGAATAGCAGCTCTCCTATTCAAGGAGCATCTTTCCACTTAATAAAATCTGCAATGAAAATTTGTCAGCAAATAAACAACAGCTAGCCAGAATAAGAATTGATAAAGCCTGACTAATGTGTAGGCTAAAACACTGTTAAGTGTTGGGGTTTTGTGGTGCAATTTAGTATGAAGGCTGATGCCAACATTACACTTCTCTAAGAAGTAGAGTAATTAGTACAGGAAATAGGTTTCTTATGTTTTATTTAGTCAAATTCATCTCTGGTTTAACTCCACTGTGGCCTGTATTACATTTGTTCTTATTTCCCAGTGTTGTTCCTCTGCACAGTTCTTTGTACCATTACCTTTAATTCAGTGTGATTGTCTTTTATTTTAGGTAGGGGCCACAGTTCCTCTGTCAATTTGTTAGTATCAATTATGTTGTAAGCCTGAGTTTCTTGGCTCTCAAAATTAAACCCATCAGATCTGCAACAAGCTTTTACAAAGTGCACATGGCAGGTTTAGAGATTCCCACAACTCTACGTGGGACACAAGGAGAAATTCAGGGCTGCAGCCTCAAAGGCACAGAGAAACAGAACTGTGAGAGGACTGGGGAAAAATGCAAGGAACAGCGAAAAACAGTGTTCTTAGAAGCAGGGGAGGAGGGGCTCAACATATGGGTTACTCATATCCTTGTGGAGGAAAAGCAAGTCTTAGGAGGATGGGTGGAAGCAGTAACTAGCAGTCTGGAGGATGAGAGAAAGTGAATGGACTTGTTGGGACAAATAAAGAAGCAGGTGAAGCTCAGGACCAACAAAGTAAAGCCAATTATGAAAACAATTATTGGATTCAAATCAGTACCTTCATCCAAGTTCTAGATATAAAGTCCAACAGCTTCTTGTGAATGACTTTGGCTGAGAGCAGGGGATGTGTGTGCACAGGTCTGCCTGGGGTCCCATGTTGTTATGGCGCTGACAAGACAGGAAGGCAGCTGCCTCCTCCTCCTTCTGTACATGTTGCAGAGATGAGTTCCTCTACTGGAAGCTCTTCTTGTAGGGCTTTTTCTGTGTGGCAGGCACCTCAACTTCTGTTTCATTTCAGACAACCCAAAGTTGAACTGAAAGGAGGAAAAGGCGGTTGAATAGATTCCTAACAAGATGCATACTGCATCAGCTTTTGGTGCGTAGTGTACTGGTGTAAAGCTGTTACAGTTGTAATTCTCCACCCACGGGTGTTTAGGGAGGCACAAATGTGTGCAGCAGAACATAGGCCAAACTGCTGTGGGTACACTTAATTAACAGTGAACATGCACAGTACTAATCATCTCATTCTTGATTGTATGCAAGTATAGCACAGATCATAACAACCTGAGCAGGAAGCTGCAGGCCTGTACTATATGATTGCAGAGAGGATCTTCCACAGCCAGGCAAATCAGTAGAGAATAACAAAACCAAAGAGTAACAGTGGAAAGGGTCTTACCTTAGTAATCTACAGTGTACGCAGATTGCAAACTGTAGTGCCAAGAGACCTGAGGTGTATTTTTCATTTTGCAAGCTGTAATCACTCTAGCTGTGAAATAACATTTAAGATTTTTTTCTCTTTGCTTTTGCATAATGCAAGAATGGGAATCCTGCATCATGGAATATGTTTTCTTCCCCAGATGAAGATGACTTCTAAAATTGCTTAAGATGCATATATGAAGGTTTTTATTAGTCCAAGAAGTCTTCCAAGATCATCATCATTCATTACAGTTCCTGTGTTATTCATTCCAATGAGATTTATAATTATAAACCAGTAATTAAAGAGGCTCCACTCTGCAATTCCATAGGAATTCCACTGTGATCTGACATTAATTAACAGCCAATTATAAATTATGATATAACTTTTAAGAAAACCCACCAGTGTCTCGATGCTTTCTTCCAGTTACAATGAACTGTTAGCAGGAATTTCGCTTTTATAGGCTGGAGCTTTGTTGCAGGTTGATCGGTACTACCGTGCTCTACGAGTGTGTTTCCACAATGCAGCAACTACATGGGTGGGCAGGTTCAACCTGCTAAGGTTTTGAAAGAATTTTTATCCTCATCTTTCTTTTAAGAGGCAGCTGTCTCACAGGATTTCAGCCTTCTGTCATGTCAACAAGTGTATTCACTTTAATGCTTAGATGTTATCTGACTTGTTATGTAAATCAGAGTGATATGATGCATCACTTATACACCTGATGCGAGCTCTTTCTGGCTTGAAAGTATACTTTAAATAATTATAGCCAGTCAGGAAAAAGAGAAAAATAGTTAAGTGGCTCCAGTGAGAATGTCTGGGGTAGAGGAGATGTCATAGCAGGCGTAAGGGGATAAATTTTCAAAATTCTGACATTTGACCATCTGCATTAAGGATCTGTTATCTAATAGAACTGGTGTGTCCCCAAAATCTGACAGATAGAATGCTACCTAGAGATGTGTGGGTAATAAAACACATGGTACGTACAGATGATCAAAACTTTGCATCGTTCTTTCCCATTTCTTATTTCCTTTATTTCTCTCTTTTTTCTTTTTCCTTTAGTGAACTCAGGTCAGAAATCATCATTAAGCTTATGGGAAAGATTGGGGAAGTGGGATAATACCAAAATTCATTACTTGCAAAGCCATGTAGAGAACAAGAGACTTAAAAGGAGACAACAGATTCTTTTTGCATGGATGAAATCATGAGGTAAGTTTTCAAAGCCTTGCCCTGCAGATTAATTTCCACCATCTCCATTAAGTCTAATGAAAATCACGTGTGTGTTTTTGAGTATTTCTTCACACGCTCTTCTCTTGCCTCTTTGCAGCTCCTCTCTGGGACCTTCCACAACTCCTTTGATCAAACCTCCAAGACCTCTGCCATGAAATGCAGCTTCCGAGATGATCAAAGTTAGTGTGGGAAAGGAGTGAAGAGAAGTGTGGCCCTTACAGTCACCTCGGCATCCAGCTTTCATTATAAGGCAGCATTGGTCTGAGCTCAAAGTTGCTCAGGAAAGTAATAGTGTGGCTTATTTAGCAGCCAACTTTTGTTGGCTTTGGAGTTCTTGCTGTCTCTCAGGGTCAGTGTGGTTGCATGGGTGTACATCATTTATCTTTCCATTGTAATTTTTTGCCATTTTAAACCAGGGAGCAATCCTTTTATTTAAACTCAGACAAATCCAACAGTCTTGACCAAGAGATATTCCTGCCTGTTGCTTTTGCCCTCCTTGATGTGA
This sequence comes from Psilopsiagon aymara, assembly GCA_024733675.1. Taxonomy (NCBI): domain Eukaryota; kingdom Metazoa; phylum Chordata; class Aves; order Psittaciformes; family Psittacidae; genus Psilopsiagon; species Psilopsiagon aymara. The sequence continues at coordinate 84,935 of JANRGW010151895.1, forward strand.
GTGTACTTGTTCTCCTATAAAATAGGTAAGATTTCAGCTGGAAAATTCCCATAAAAATCTCATCCATTTATGCTGCACCTAACTTGTTATCAGGGCATCTCTGAATAGCTTTGCCAGTTAGCCAGAGATGTGTCACTGACAGCAAGGAGCAAAATGCAGCTTTGACTAGGGAAATGTTATAAACTTGCTAGATCAGATCAGCATCAGTGGTGATTCGTCCTTCTCCTTTTGTACCCAGAGAGTATATATGAACTAAACTTGCTGCTTTTACTTGTAGCTATCTCTAGAAGGGATATGTTCCATCCCTGGTGGTGTTCAAGGCCAGGTTGGACATAGCCTTGGGTGGCATGATTTAGTGGGAGGTGTCCCTGCCCATGGCACAGGTATTGGAACTAGATGATCTTAAGGATCTTTCCAAACCTAACTAGTCTATGATTTTATGATTAAGTTTTTAAGATCTGGTTACATGCGTTTTGGATATTAATATGTGCTTTTGGTTCTGTGCCTGAACAAGATTTAGAGGAATTTGAAGAGCAGCTGGACGCTAAAGCTTTAGGAGATTGAGCGTCAAAGCAGGGCTCATAGTAACCAACATCCTGTCAGCAAATCCTAATGCTCTATATTTAACCTACTATTAAAATTATGTTATGTTATTTTTGTCAACCTTCAACTCAAAAGTTTGGTTTCTGTAAGACTGCAGAAGAAGGCAAGCTCAGTTAAGGCTATACAGTTTTTCTCAACTGCTTTCTTTTTAGCTCACTGTGTTCTGATGGCAGCTGAAAGGGCAAATGAGAAAGGTAGGTATTATGTTTCAAGGGGAGAGTTATAAAAGTCTAAACTGCATCCAAAGTATATTTTACTCCTAATAATGAGAACTGGATGAACAGCGTTTAAAAAAATATGAACCTGCCCCAACTACATTGGTTCAGAACTAACTGATCTAATGCAGTTTTCCAAAGAATAATTGATATTATATAATCATAACTGGCAGTTTATGTCATGAAAGTGACACTTGACACCTTCCTGCTAACCAGTTTAACATCATCAATTCAAACATCACTTGTGTAATGACATTTTAGTAACCAGTTTAATATCATAAATTATGACATCACCTTCTTTTATGCCATCAGGGCTGAATAAAAGGTTTTCTTTAGATCAGAGAAAAAGAGGGGGAAAAAAAGGAGGAAACCTTAACATTGCCTCTACTTTGTCCTTATAAAAGGTACATATGTTCTAGCCCTCTGATCACTGTCCTCATTAGGGAGGATCTGAGAGCTGATAAGCTACAAACAAGGATGAAATAAGCAATTGAAAAGAATATGCTTTGGCTTAGCACAGGCAGCCTCCCAGTAGACAGTAGTGTCCTTTGCATAACACCAATGGAAATCATCCAGAAATGGAGAAGGAAGTATGGGCATGCTCATGGAACCTGATGAACTCAATTATAGTGCAGTAATATTTACCAAGATATGGTGTAAGAGTTAATGATTGCATCATTACCCACCAGTCAATGTTCTTTTTCTTCATTGTCAGTGACTTTAAAGTAATCCTTTATATCTCATTCTTCATTGAGTGATCAAATTCTGCTGCTGGATTCTGGTATTCTACATCTCAGTTTCCTGTGGGCGTTATGATCACCACGGGTGATTTGATTCCTGAGTTGGCAAATGCCTACCTTTATTTATATCTATTTAGCCTTATGGAAGCAGATAGGAGGCAGACATAAACTGAGTTCAGAGGATTCTCAGTTAAACAAAGGTCTCTATGAATGTGCATCTTTGTAGGATTAACTGCAAAGAGTCAAATATTTTAAGTATACAGTGTGTTTCCAGAGCCAGCTTTCTGAAGGCACATAGCATCAGCATCCCTCTTTTCCTACCAGAGTCAATAGAAGTGTTATCACTGACCACAGCCACAGGCAAAAACAAGTTCAAAATCAAGCATTTTTTAATTCTTTCCTGCATTTTTTTTGTCTTGAAGCTGGATCACTACCATATTACGTTGTGCTGAACTTCACTGGGACTCTACTTTGAGATAATACCCAGTGTGTCTTATAGCGCTTGTGCAGAAACTTAACCTTGCACATGCAGGTGGTCTCTGTGAATTTGTGTGGTTCTCCCATTGCTTGCCTTTGTATCAAGTCCAGGTTTGAAAAGTAGGGAAGGAATTCTAGTTAGGAAGTGAAATTCACATTGCAAAAACTGAACAACTATTGTATATTGACTGGGGCATAAGTGTTTCCCTGAGTAATCAAGAATAATTTCCTGTGCTAATTCCCACACTGTAAATAAATCAAGGATATCACAAAGGGGTGCAGCATGGCATCTGAGCAACTGTTCCATCCTCAATCAAATGTCCAGCACTAAGAGATGCCTCAATACTCTGAAGAAGGCAATGAGTTGGTAAATATAGCACTTCTGAAATTACAGACAAAATTTTAAGCAAATCTATGTGAATTGTCAGTGCAGATCTTAGTGGCCTCCCGAGGATGCTGTGATTTACCTACTCTCTTTTCTCAACATTTTTTCAAAAGTTTTTTTCCCCCATGAATATTTATGTCGATGCCTCATTTGCTGACTGAATTTCCACTCCGCTGGAATTATGCTTCCCCATAGTGCACCCAGGAAAGGTGAGCCGTTAGAGGTGAGAAAAAGAGATTCTATGACCTTTAGGAAATAGCAAGTGGCACTAGATAAAACCTATTCTGTGAGGGGTTACTTATGGATCGGTTGGACATAATTACCAAAAAATTATTATCTCGCTGAAACAATTAACTTTGGGTAGATCAGAGTCCAAATCTCCAGAAGCTCTGAACTTTTGCAAATTGGCTTTGCCCATTGCCACTCTTAGGCAATGAGTAATTCTTAAACTAGGCATGAGTGATAGATACCACATATTTCTGGTTATGAGTATGGACTTATTTACAGCTGGTATTTTTTTTAAAGTGAGTGGTAAATGTTAAGGTGCTCGATTCAATGCTTATGAATGTGTTTCCTTGGTGATAAAGCTTTCACTAAGCATGTTATCTATCTGTGCTATCTTATATGCACACAAGAGATGATTCACACTGTGTGTTATAGGTCTTGTGCTCTAAAATTGAATTCTCTATTGAATCCTCTATTGACTTATGGCTGAGAAGCGTAGAAATCAAAACCACAGCTGGTTCTTCTTAAAAGTGAAGTTTTGGCAAAAGCAATGCAGGCTTTAATGAATTAGAAAAGTGTGCATTTTTTAAAGTTGTTTCACTTCCTATTTTCTCTCTACAAAACTCCCTGAAGTTAGAAGTGCTCTTGTGTTTCATCTTGCAGTTTCAGTAGAACATAGCTTTGATTTTGCATGCCCTGCTACTGCCTATTAAATGCAAAGAAGATGTTAGTTCATGGAGGTATGCAGGTTAAATAAACAAATACATAGGATGAAATTTTTCTGGCACGGAGAAGCAATTTATCCTAATGGTGAAGCAGTTGTGGCTGGAAATCTCTTCAGTGGAGAAATAGAAATGGCTTTGGAAAAGGTGAGGTGGGATAAAAAGACTAAGCAAAATCCTTCTTGCAATGACAAAAAAATGTCAGTTACCCTAAAGCAGGAAGTGCCATTCCAGTTGAGATTTTGCATTTTTCCACTTAAACCTTCCTTTATAAGTAAAATAAAGGAGACTTGGCCCGTTGGATGTCTGTGAGTAGTTACCTAGTGTATCTCTGATTTACTCTTGCTTTTCATCAGCTCCAGTGCTCACAACCTTAGAGGGTTATAACACAAAACAGGTAGATGCAAGAGATGCAGACTGAAATGAGACTTGCTGCCAGTGAGACACTGGCGATCACGAAAAGCTGTCATCACAGCACATGTTACTCATTGGGGCTCAAGAACTATAAATGGCATAGGGTTATGTGCATTAATTGCATCATAAAGTAGAGGGGCCCCAAAGGAGATCTGGTCTCAGCTGTGCTATGGCTGGAACAAACAATTAATGAGAGATCTTACAATCTCATTAGGTAGGACAGAAGTAGAGAGTATTAATCTCCCATTCTCTGTCTTTGAGTCTTGAGTTTAAATATGCCCATTGTTTACACAAACAATCTATGGAGGGGAATGGAACTGACTTTTCTTGAGTCCTATCCTAGTTTCAGGGACTGGCTTTTCTTTCCTTCCTGTTTATGTAAGCATGAGCTCTGAAACCTCTCTTTTTGTACAGAAGTCATCAAAGACATTTAGATTTCCCTTTTGTCTCTGATTTCAACTTCTGTTTCTATAGTTTACATTTTTGACAGCTGCAGTGTCATTCAGTAAACTGCAAACTGTTCTATTTATTCCCAGTTATATAGTCTTATTTTTTCAAGTGCTGTCCTTGCACATGAAAAACAGTCCTAGGTATTTTTTGAGAATGTTATTTTGGGAACTTCAGATGCAATGAAGGTTAATCAAGAGCCACATCAAGTTGCATTGTGTTTCTGACACACAGTGGAGACAGAGTTTTTCTGGCCCTGCAGGTTTTAAAACCTTGTTGGCCATTTAGGAGAAATTAGCCAGATGTTGACCCCTTTGCTACCCATTTAGCAAGCTGTAGCCCAAGCTGTAACAACTTTGTGGGAAAAATGGGTTCTCTGGTATGTGGTAATGCCCACACACAGGTCTGAGCTTTGCTATTGGAACTGGTACAGGCTTTCTGACATCCCTAGGTAAATTCCCACATAATTTACAAAAGCTGTCAAGGGCTGGCATTGGCTTTGGAGAAACCTTAGAGATGGAGCTCAGGGCTACCACAATAAGGGCCAGCCCTGTAGAAACCCACATGGAGACTACCAAGGTTGCAGGCCGTAGGAATAGCTTTATGTGCTCTCTGCCTCATGGGCATGAGTCACGTAGGACTGATCTAGAGAAATCTATGCACTGCTGGGTGGGTGAGAATGGAAATGTGAGAGTCTTTCATGTCAGCCTTTAAGAGACTAACACCCGACAGATGGTTCTTCCTTTCAGCAGAAAGGAAAAAGGTGCAGTATCTCCTAGAACTCATAGCTTTTGGATTTTCTGACGTTGTTGATGTGGCTTTGGAACAGCTTTTGCTGGAACTGTTGCAAGAACCTGATTCTGGCATTGTTTTGTCTTTTTTACTACTGTTTTGTCCCAGTTTGTCTTTGGAAATGTCTAGAAATGGAAGAGGCGCCACTTTGTCTGTAGTCTTGGGGGGCAGAGAGATTGTCTCCTTCACTCTTGGTTGGCCTTGAAATTCCCCCTAATTAGTATTATCATTATATTCTCACTCCTATCACCCACTCTGTCTATTCAGCTTAAATATACCACCTCCAGACATAATAAATCTGAAAAAATGTGCCTATTATTTTTCTTTCTAAATCAAGTCCAAAAGAATGAACCAGCAGTATAGTTCCGCTAGAGTAACTGCTGATTTTGCCGCTTAATTTTTTTCTCACTTCTTTCCTATTTCCCTTTGTTTTTCTCCATATCTCCAGGATACATAAACTCCCTGTCACTCTCACAGCTCTTCTCAGTTATGCAGCTGCCTGTCAAGGGATACATGGTAAAATTCCTGCCATTACCCATTCCTCACACTCAGACAAGCATTAGGCCAAGAGCCACAAATGTGATTCAGTTGTTGAGATTTTATCCATTCCGTGAAGAAGTTTGGAACTTAACAGGAAACAACACAAAGCAAACAAGCTGCCCTCTAATCAAGGAAATTCCTCTAGAATGTATTCCTTGGAAAACTCCTGCATCAGGACAATCAAATATCAAGTGATTTGGAAAAATTTGATTTCACCTAAACTTTGGCTGGATAACACATTTCCTAGAGAGCAATTTCCTTTATGAAAACTGTCTGAAAGTGGAATTATGTGAAAATGAGTATTTCTCCTAACCTACCCTTATCTAAAGTATATTACTGAATGATACTACTAATAGAAAAGGAGAAAAGGACTTTGTAGGTTCCTGAAAGTTTTCAAGATGGATTTTTGTGTGAGCAGGAAGAGGCGTCTGAAGAAGGCACATCCCATGACTTTTTCCTTTGCCACATTTGAAGTGCAGAAACTGAAACATACATTATTGTCAGTATTTGCTATCAATATTGTAGTATTTATCCTCAATTACAAGAAAGACATGTTTTTCAGATAAGTATTATCATTAGTGTTATTTCCTTCCTCTGGATTGAAGCATTTTAGGAGAAGTTACAGATCTGACACATGAAACTATAAACAAAAGCAAACAAGGTAATGTTTGCTTTCCTAGCAGTATGCTTTCATAGCCCCTGATGACATTTTTAGTTTTCTGACAATGGAGCTGTTTAGTAAATCCCTTTAAATTCTTTCCCAGCCAGAGCCAAATTCATCTCCCAAGCAAATTCCTCCTTACAATTACAGTGTGATACTTCGTATCTGGTATATCTGGTTCTCAGTGCCTGATTATGAGCTAGGGATTATGAACTAGTTATATTTAAGACTGTAATTTGTTTTTGAAAGTTTTGCTTTGTCATTCCCCATTTTTTGGTCTCCCTACAAATATCTTTTAAGAGCAGCTGAAATCCTGCCAGACCCCAGAGGACAAAGGCGGGTGTACAGGTGTTGTAAAATACCAACAACTCCACTAATCAGGGGCTTTGCAAGTAGCATCGTGAACATCATCTTTGAGTTTAAAGAATTATGTTGCTTTGGCACTGCTGGGGGGGGGTGGGGTAAACAAGTGAACATTATGTTATGCTTTTTATATACCCATTGGACTTGCATAGATTTTCTTTAGTTAATGTATCAAGCATTCAGTAACTACAAGATAGATAAGCTAATAGGTACATCATTTAAACCAAGTTGAGCTTAAGTGTCTTAGGTAATAAAGCTCTGCATAAATTCTAATTCAAGCAATTTCAGCAAAAAGGTTTACAAGTAGCCAATTTGGGATAAAAATGTTTTTATTTCAGTACCTTGTTCCTCATAACATCCTTCACAGATGCTATAACATTATTTTAGTCTTTAGAAAAATATCTAACAACATGATTGTCTCACACCAAGCTTAATCCCAGTGGAAATTAAAATTGCATGCATTTTCTCATCACTCTTTATTTAACAACTGGGAGAGTTTTAATATTTGAAACTCAGCAAGAAAATTGTCTTGAAACACAGAGATTCCTTAGGGGTAATTTTACTTTTGTTTTGTGTGAACTTTAACTGAGTGGGTTTTTTTACAGTAATATGAATCTATGGATTGTATGATGGGGAATAGGACTTTCTAAATATGCTCCTCACCTAACATCCACGGAAAAATAGCAAAGGACATTCTAATAAAATCATTTGAGTTAGCTAGCCTTAATAAAGATGCCCCATTTCAGATTTTTTAATAGTTTCTTTTAAACCTATGTCACTGGGTTTAAAAGTGAACCTGAAAGTCACTGTATTCCCCCATGAAAGGCAATACAGTTCTGACACTTCTTCAGTTTTCACAACAATAACGTCAGATAAAAAAAGGTGAAAGAATAAACAGAACTCTGCTATGAATATTCAGTGTCAGGAACAAGTGAATGCAGGAAAATCACTTTAGATTTTAATAGCAACTAAAGTTACAGCATCTTATCCAGAGCTGTGTTTGATTAAAAGAGCAAAAATTGGCTGTGAGAAGAAGACATCAGAGAAAAATATAGAGAGACCTCTGCTTTGTTTGCATGGAGTATCTTTGAAAAGCGTTTGTAGCATTACTTATCCACCTCACCCTAGGGTAAGAGAGCAGGGTAGGCTGAGCTAGGACAGAAATAGCATTTTCGTAATGCTGACAAAAAAATAGGGTGCTATTCCTGCTGTAAAGTCATCAAAAAGAGGGTATTTTATAACTCCTAAGTATATACTTGGCCCCAGTGTGAGTCAGTTAACATTTTTCTTGGTGCTTTTGAGGACACTGATTTATTATTTTTCTTTCTGTAAGTGAGAGGACATCTGGCATGCCCAAGAAATCTAGCATTGATGGGACTTGGTAATGCAGTTTGCTTGACTCAGAGCAGCAGTATCCAGAAACTGATGGCTCATCTACAAAATGAGCTGGTTGTTTCCCTTCAACAACTGAAGGACAAATCCTTGCAATGCAAAATAACATTACAATAGGCTCTTAAAAGTGGTTAAAGAAAAGTGAAGTGGATTTTGTAGGGTTGATTGTATCAGCTGATTTCCATTAGAACTTTTTTCTTTTTGCCTGCAATCAACCCTCCGGAGACAGGTTTGCTAGCAAGGCACCATGGCTATCATGTAGTGTCTTTCTATATTCATTATAGCTCAGATCTCTTTTGCAGATTGAAGATTCAGAGGTCAAGAGGTACCTTTCAGAAACACTCTATTCACATTCAGAGAGTGTGGTTATTGCACTGCCTTGCATTGGGCATCGTCGCTTATTTTCATGTGTTCAACAGAGTAACATCAACACTCCTGTCACTGTGCTTGCACTCTTGATGTTTTCATCTTTAGCATTTCTGAGACAGAGTGAGACCTGCCAGTACCTGTCAGGAGTCTGGGGCTTTTCCCTCAAGTGTTTCTAGCAAAGTCAAAACAGCAGTGTCCAAGGCCTCTCTTTATGCAGAACTTTACACGGGTGCTGGTGCCACTGCATTCAAATCTAATTTGCTTGTCAGCTGGGATGATTGCACACTGAAATATGTGCTCAGATACGTACTTCCTTAGGTCTCACTCTTACTGTAAAATTTTAATCCTTTCTGGTGAATCTTAATCACATCTTTTTCTCCCACTAAATGTCTCAATAGGAATTTTGTTTACTAATTCTTCAACTGACAAAGAAATATCTCAGGCCTCCAAGTTGTTTCAGAAAACAGTCATCAGATCTACCCTGCTGGTGCAGTATCAGTAGGACCAGAGAAAAACAGAAAGTGCCTCGTGAGCTTTTCTTCACATTAGTCCCTTGCAGAGGTGCAGGTATTTGCCAGGCCAGAACATTTATCACCAGGCTCCATTTCAGTGAGAAAATAGGTACCTGTGGATAAGCCTGTAAGAGAAAAGAGGTCACAGAAGATGTTTATTCTCAAACAGTTTACCAGTCACTCATAGTGTAAGACCTCAGGAATATTAATAAAATGGTCCAAATGTGTTTCAGATACTTGTGGAGTGTGGGTAGCCAGCAGCAGTCTGGTGTTGAAGGGGGTCTGCAGTAAGCATTTGGTAAAAGTCAAGTTTTTCACCCAAACATTGGATTAATGTTAAAATCCCTAAATAAGGCAGAAGCTCGTTGTTCCACTATTTGGTTTTTATTCTGTGCCCAAGCTTAATACTGGGAATTCAGTAGCCAGGTAGTGAAAGATGGCATTTCTGAAAAAAGAAGGCTAGCAGTAGACTCAAGGTAGGTTCTGACTGGCCTTGCGATCTTTATGCCAAGAACAGGGACACTGAGGGTGTCATCAGTTAACATATGTGTAAGCCAAGTGCATCAGTAGGACCACTTTAGACTAGTCTAATGTGCCTGTCAGGTCTCATACAGTTCAGCTCATACAGTCATTTGTGCAAGACGAAACTTTGGAGCAGTTACCTACTACCTTTTGCCCAGGCAGCAGGGTCTTCTAAGCCAGGGCCTGATTTTGCATTATAAACCTTGGAAATTGAGTTTGAATTGGTTGAGCAGGATTGTCTTTGTTTTGTTTGTGCAGAGCCTAGCAGAGCAAACACCAGCCTATGATCTGGTTCTTATGTGCAGTGGTGTTGTGAAAGGCCAGATACCATGTCAAAAATGAACTTCATTTCCTACTGTAAAGCCCTATCATCGCCTTGTCTGTGCTCAGGCACTGGAAAGATTTTGGTTTGTTTCAGCCATGAATGACTCTTAGGAGCACACACAGCTCTCTCCAGATTATTCACTGGGGCTGTCAGTTATTTCTGTTTGCAGACTGCCTTAGTTACCCTTTTAAATATTGCACCTCTCATTATCACAGTCTTCCAACCTTATCAAAGTCACTGTGATTGTTTCCTGGTCTCTTTCTCCTGTATTAGCATGACTGATACAAGTATATTAAAGAATTTCCCTTTTATATTCCAGGCTGAATATCAGTATTTGAGGAACAGACAGGTCATCTTACTGATAGAAGATGTTTGTGCACAGAAGGCATTTATTTTTTATTCTCTTTGGTATTTTAACAAGGGCAATCAGCTTAATTCCATATTCTCTTGTGAGATTTTGCCTTCTGGGTAAAGAACATACTTTACCTCCCCTTTACCCAAACAATCTTCTGCTGTGCTGGGAAGATGGAATGTATAGGTGATATCCCTTTCAGAAAATATATCCATCATATATCACAACTATTGTCATTATGATGTATTAATGTAATGCATCATCAGAGAGCTGTCAGGGTGAAGATTTATTACTCTGAAATAAGTTCCAGTGAGACACTGGGGAATGGGTTGACGGAATTTTTGTTTATTTTTTCTAAATTAAGGACTTTTAAAAATCTCTTACTTTCATGAAGTAGTAGGGGTGGGGGGGTCAAAGAAAAGAGGACTTGAATCAAAAGCACCCGAAACACTCAGGAGGCCTCATAGAATAAGACTGTAATACTTTTTCCCCCAGGTAGTTTCCATGAGGTCTGCAAAGTGTAAGTTTCCAGCTTAGCTGAGGGCTACAGTGGGCACTCAAAATCTTTTTAATCAACCCGAACTAGACTTTATTGGTTTTCCTTTAAAGGAAAACAGTCACCAAAGCATGAAGACTTGGACTAAATAAGACAAACCAGGTGCTAAAAACAGTCAAAAAATAATTGCATTTTAGTAGAAAAGGCTATTCCCTTTTTCAGGTGTGTCCAGTGGACTTCCCATAAACCTGATAAAAATGCACTGAAATCAGCTCCAGCTCTTCAGAAGGTTTGCACAGACTTTGGATTGAGCCTCTTCCCTGCATCATGTGGTGAAGCCATGAAACTTGGCACATTTATAGCACTGTAACATAAAGCCATCTGTGTACAAGTACAAACTTTTCTTTATTGCCAAAGTGCTTAATGTAATTACAATCAGGCTTGCTTCTCTTCTGCTTAGTTCATCCATATGCTGAGATGGATGAAAACTTGCACTGGTAAAGAATCACACAGCATCTGAGTTTGCGTGCTGATTACAGCAACTTACATTGCTAACCTTGTAAATCTTAAGCGCTTTTGTATTTTGAGGAACACACGTAAAGTTACAGACTGTCTTATAAGGAAACTGGTAACAGAAATATGTCAGGAAGTTCAGCCTGTATTCTCTTCTTGCTAACTACACAAAGGCACCTGACTTAGAAGCTCAGTTGCCCTTGCTTCCCTGTATAAGGGAAGGAGGAGTCAGTAGTGTCTCAGAATTTGGATACCTAAGATAAGAATTGTCTTCAGGAAGTGGCTTTTGCTCCTTGCTGATGAGAAGATGAATGCAGAGCTCCTATTCGCTTTGTTTACTGCCCAAAGAATGTTGTATTAATCCTGAGTGTTGGTTTCCTGGGCTGTCCTTGTCCATAAGTAGCTGCAAAGTAGAATCATAGAATCATAGAATAGTTAGGGTTGGAAAGTTCATCATCCAGTTCCAACCCCCCTGCCATGGGCAGGGACACCTCCCACTAAACCATATCACCCAAGGCTATGTCCAGCAAGGCCTTGAACACTGTCAGGGATGGAGCGTTCACAACTTCCCTGGGCAACCCATTCCAGTGCCTCACCACCCTCACAGTAAAGAATTTCTTCCTCAT